>JACEGR010001877.1:0-147878 GCA_014170235.1 Listronotus bonariensis
GAAAATTTGAATTTATCACCTTCGGTTGAAATCGTCGAAATTAACGTAGCTAATTTTTATCATCATTTAATAAGAGCTATTGTTGTGTTTTCGATGCAGTCTCGCGAAGTCTCGCTACTTTTGTCAAAGATTTTTTACCTTTTTCTTTATCAGTTTTTGTACTTACAATTGCCTTCCTACTTTTTGCTACTTCTGAGTGTAAGGACAGATACAAGATTTTTTTATAATTTACAAGGTTTTCCATTTTAAAAATTTAATATGTTTTGTCCTACACTGTATATTCTAAAAGATAAAAGCATTCTGATGAAAGATATGGATTCTACAGGATCTACCCAACAAAACAGTGTTTTTATTTATTTTATACGTTAAAAAATAAAATAAAGTTGGGAAGATGTATCTCTATTACGCTTCTAAGAATAATTTAAAATTATATTTCAGATTTTGATGGTCATATTTCCGAAACTAATTGAGATAGGCACATTAAATGTGGTATTTTTAAAGCATTTTAAATGAGTTTTTTGGTGGTGATATAATATTCAGGGAATAATAATCATCGGATTACTGATTAAAATACTACCGAATTAACCAAACAAACTGACATTTTAGTTTATTTTGTACAATAAAAAATAATAATGTTAAGGGGGTGTAAATTTATAATAACATATAATAAGTTTTAGGTTTCCAAAAAGCATTTTTAATAATTTATAATACTTTTCCAGTAAAAAGCACCTCATTTTAAGTTAGATTGATAAGTTTCAGAATGTTGACCAAAAAAATTAATTTCTATCCCATAGTGAGATGACCAGCTGCATTAACCGGCATATCATAAAAGAAATATAGCAAAGGCGGCCGCGAAGTCAAGCATGCCGATTTATTTGCTTTAAACTTTTTGTAATTTTTTTCTTATTAAAGAGCACCGAATTTAAATTTTAAACTGTTCCTTCTATACATACAGTGAGGATATTAATTTTCTCTTTTATCTTTTAAATGGGACAAGATGTCGAGATCGGGTATAATTTTTTGAGTTAAGGAAGCCAAAAATTTAAATAAAATAAGTACTAAATGTTTTAAATCAAAATTCTAATGAAGTTTATTGAAGCAGAAAACTTTGTTAGATATACTTAGCACGATTATTTAAAACATGTTTTTAAACTTAGGTGGACTTACTTTATATTCAAGTTCGGGTTTCAGTAAAAAGTTAACTTTTGTTTTAAATTAACTAAGTCGTCACAGTTAGTCCGTAAGTACCACGTGGCCAAAAACAATGGCATGTTAATTGTAATATATGCAGCAGGCAAAGTTCAAATAAATCCTGTAAAAAGGTGCTTCACATTTTAGTCGATTAAATATTCCAGGCAAATGTACTACTGTTTAAAAATAAATTATAAATAAATGACCATAAACTGAACCTTTCTTGTATTTTAAAATAATATATTTTTTAATTTTTTTACCTTTTTTAAACTATACATATGTAGAGGGTGTCCAGTAACTCTACCGACAAACCTTAAGGGGGTGATTCTTCAACGAAAAATAAGAAAAAAACTTATATATGAACATATTATTATGTCTTAAACGTCCTGCTTTTGGAATAATAGGGTTGTTAATTTTAAAGACCCTTCCGTAAATTATCCAATTCCAGCGGTTACCCCAGTTACTCATAAAATGCCCGATATTATTTTTAAGGTAAAACACATTAAGCGTATCCTTTCTTCCCTTAACACCAAGAAATCGTCTGGGCTAGATGGCATACCAGCAATCGTATTAAAAAAATGTGCTCCAGAACTTGCACCAATCTTAACTCTCTTTCGAATTTCTTACGACACAGGTGTCTTTCCGGAGAGCTGGAAAGCTGCATGTGTTCAACCTATTCCCAAAAAAGATCTAAATCTCTTCCATCTAACTATAGACCAATTTCAATTCTCTCAGTTCTTTGTAAAGTAATGGAAACATTCATTAATTCACAAATTTTTAAGTACTTAGAAAAACACAAAATTTTCTCCCCTTTTAATTTATACACTTTGTATGTGTCCCAAATCCGACCTCCCTTGGAATATTGTTCTCATATCCGGGGATGGCGTCCCCCACAATCCTAAGCATTCTTGATTCTATTCAAAGAAGAGCTATTCGTCTTAATTATGATCCTTCACTTACAGAAAGGCTTCCCTCTCTTGCCCATCGTCGGGCTGTGGGGGATTTATCCCTTTTTATAGGTATTTCCATGGCTTCTGCTCTGAAGAATTGTCCAGTATAGTTCCTCCACTCATGGTTGCCAACAGAGAAACTCGTGATTCTGCGCGTCTGCATCCCTATACTGTCCATCTGGACCTGCCCCTATCCCTAGAGTTTCTAGAATATGGAACCTGCTGCCCGCGGAGGTCTTCCTTCCCCCCAAATCTTCAAGTATTTAAGTCCCGTGTCAACAAACTCCCTCTTACCTCGCTTAAGACACCCACGATACGTTAGTATTTAGGCTTTTAGCCTTCGTGGTTTGTCCAAAGATAAAAAAAACTATGCATTAAGAGGCTCTAAATTTTAATATTTCAATATTTTTTCCAGTGGGGTTCAAGTGGGATATGAACTAAATATTTTTAATGAAATATATGTGGTTCGATTGATACGCCACTGCTTTTTCTCGGATTTTTTTAAATATTTTTCATTCACTTCTAGCAAATTTGATACCTTTATTTTCATTCGTCGGACGCATGGTTCACAGGATGGTACAAGAGCTAATATTTAAAGAGCTACAAGACCCGTCGATCATCGACTCGTTCAATTTAATAATCGATAAAGAAAATAAATAGTATAGTAAAGAAAATAAATAAATAGACGCATTAATGCGCAAATATAAAAATTAAATTTTGAAAAATAATCATGGGTGATTAGCCGTATCGACGCCCATAGCCAGTAGAGTCGTGGATCTTGATGCGGATGCGTGGATTTGCTTATGGATTTTAATGGGTCTGTTCGTATTATTACCCACACGGGGCTTTAATAGCCCCGGCGGACCACATTAACCGGGTCGATTACAGTGATTTTCATAAATACGGCGCGTCGTACCGCCAGTCAGAGTGGGCGGTGGATGGGTTCATTCTGACGGACAGGCTTTCATTCTTCGGAATTTCTTGTGTATGGTATAGTAAGAACATTTTAAAAGCGCAAATTCGGTACCCTTTAAAAATAATACAAAAAAAAAAACATAAAAAGGCCGCCTGCAATCGGACTATTCTATACAAAGGCGCCGCTATCCTTTACAGCGACGCGCCGATACACTATGGGATAGAAATCCATTATTTTGGCCAAAAGCAACTTTTAAATTTTAATGGCTCATGCTGTGTATTTCAAAGTAGATACTCCAAACTACATGTACCCAAAATTATAAAAGGATATGACGATTTCTATTGGGGTAATAAGAAACTTGAAAATGTATTTTAAGTAAACATAAATATACAATATTAAATCTACTTAGTTTATTATTAGCGTTATTTACTGAAAAAAGTAAAAGAGTTTAAATAATAAGAGCTATTGTTGTGTTTCCGATGCAGTCTCGCGAAGTCTCCTACTTTTTGCTACTTCTGAGTGTAAGGACAGATACAAGATTTTTTTATAATTTACAAGGTTTTCCATTTTAAAATTTAATATGTTTTGTCCTACACTGTATATCCTAAAAGATAAAAGCATTCTGATGAAAGATATTGATTCTACAGAATCTACCCAACAAAACAATTTTTTTTTAATTTATTATATATGTTAAAAAATAAAAAAAGTGGGAACATGTATCCCTATTACGGTTCTAAGAATAATTTAAAATTATTTCTCAGATTTGGATGGTCATATTTCCGAAACTAATTGAGATAGATACATCAAATGTAGTATTTTTTTAAAGCATTTTAAAAGATTTTGGTGGTGATATAATATTCAGGGTATTCAATTTAAAAAATCATACCTATTGTCGTACCCTGTATATCATATGAGATAATAATCATCGGATTACTGATTAGAATACTACCGAATTAACCAAACAGTCTGACATTTTAGCTTATTTTGTACAATAAAAAATAATAATGTTAAGGGGGTGTACATTTATAATAACATATAATAAGTTTTAGGTTTCCAAAAAGCATTTGTAATAATTTATAATATTTTTCCAGTAAAAAGCACCTTATTTTAAGTTAGACTGGTAAGTTTCAGAATTTTGACCAAAAAATTAATTTCTATCCCATAGTGCGATAACCACCTGCATCAACCGGCATATCATAAAAGAAATATAGCAAAGGCGGCCGCGAAGACAAGCATGCCGATTTATTTGCTTTAAACTTTTTTGTGATTTTTTCTTATTAAAGAGCACAGAATTTACATTTTTAAACTGTTCTTTCTATACGTATATGGATCACAACTATGACATTTTTGCTATTCTGTTTCTTTGCAGCAAAAGGAAAAATTATACTATCTAATTCCTTAGAGCAGAAGTCGTTGAAGTACCTATATAAAAGTAATAGGCCCCGTAAAGCCCGACGATTGGCGCGAAAAGAGTCATCAAATACTCATCCTCTACTCATGAGCGGCCAAGTTCTACAGAGCAAAGACACCTTCAATCTCGTGGGCGTCACATTTGAAAGTAACCTTAACTGGCATAAACACATTGTATCTATAGCCACGGCAGCTTCAAAAAGCTTGGATTTCTCTTTCGAGCTAAAAAGTATTTTTCCGCTTCTAATTTATACACTTTATATGTTTCCCAAATCCGACCTCCCTTGGAATATTGTTCTCATATTTGGGGCATGGCGTCCCCAACAACCCTGAGCATTCTTGATTCTATTCAAAGAAGAGCTATTCGTCTCATTAATGATCCTTCACTTACAGAAAGGCTTCCCTCTCTTGCCCATCGTCGGGCTGTGGGCGATTTATCGCTTTTTTATAGGTACTTCCATGGCTTCTGCTCTGAAGAATTGACCAGTATAGTTCCTCCACTCACGGTTCCCAACAGAGAAACTCGTGGTTCCGCGCGTATGCATCCCTATACGGTCCAACTGGACAGGTCTCACTTTGTTCGTTCTTTTATCCCTAGAGT
The DNA here is from genome assembly GCA_014170235.1 of Listronotus bonariensis. Classification (NCBI taxonomy): domain Eukaryota; kingdom Metazoa; phylum Arthropoda; class Insecta; order Coleoptera; family Curculionidae; genus Listronotus; species Listronotus bonariensis. The sequence goes on from JACEGR010001877.1 coordinate 5,069, forward strand.
TTCTAGATTGTGGAACCTGCTGCCCGCGGAGGTCTTTCCTTCCCCCAAATCTTCAAGTATTTAAGTCCCGTGTCAACAAACTCCATCTTACCTCGCTTAAGACACCCACGGTACGTTAGTATTTAGGCTTTTAGCCTTCGTGGTTTGTCCAAAGATAAAAAAAAAAAAGAAGAGGAAGCGAAGGATTATTATTAAGGCAAATAGCTCTTCTTTAAAACGGCATCAACAGGCTCAGATTCCAATTTTAGACTTACAAGCCAATACCAATAAAACCGCTCTGTTTATACAGTATTTAAGACAAATTTCAAATACCTTGTTCTATTATAAATTAGATAGATTTCCCAGTAAACACTATTTGCCGGCAATATACATTTTTCATATTGGCATTGATGGTAAAGCATTGGCAATTGGTGGCAATATTATGCCAACATCTAATACGCATTAAAAAGTTAACCCAAAATAAACACTCAATTGCCAATAAATTTTACATGCAGGCGAATTGCCGGCAAGCATACAAAAATGGCGGCACACCAATCCTGATTAAATAAAGCATGCCTTTTTGTTGCAGGCAAATAAATATTGGATTTTTGAAGGCAAACCTTCAACGCATATTCATACTTTTCAAACCATATTATTAACATTGGTATTTAACTAACATTCGAGCAAATTTTTTGATCTGTTTTATTTATAATGGCGGCTAAACAACATTATTTTATGTTTTTTTACATAATTTAAAGGAAATGGCCTTTTCCTAACATTACCAGTCATGCAAATAAAAATTAAGTCAAACAAAATGTTTATTATGTATTTTTGAGAGAATAAAAATAAAATGATGGTAAAATTAGCTAGATTAATTTCGATGATTTCGACCGAAGGTGATAAATTCAAATTTCCCGCTTAGCCGAAATACAAGATTTGACAATTTGACAGATGAGGCAACCTTGCTTTTGTTTGGCCGCTTTGTGCAATTGTTTTCTACGTGGTTGTCTAGCTTTTTAGTTTCTTTTTTAAAGAAAAGAGTTTTTAGCAGACATATTAAGTGTATTCATTACCTAATTAGTTTGTGTCGTGTAATTAATTGGTGATGGCTAGTCAAGAAGGCGGGTTATTCAAGTAGACTGTTAGGAGCTGTAAACATTTTGTTTAAAACCTTTTAAATTTGTAGTTACCTAAAAAATTATATGAAATCAGGGAGTTGCCTTATTAAAAGTTTTAAAGACGTGTTAATAAAAAAATTATATATATTTAATAGTTTTTTTTGACACTTAACTCCTTTAAAATATTTTTCTCTATGTTTTGGATCTGAAAATTGAGTGTAAGTGTCCCTTAAATACTTACTATTTTAAAGTGTTTTCTTTTGATTTACTATCTTTTTTTTAATTTTTTTTATACTTTACATACTTTTAATTTTTTTTTGGTTTATTGTTACGGTATAAAAATTTATATTATATAATTTTTTTATTGATAAAGTTTTCCTGCCTTTTTTCTCATTTTTTTAAATTACAAAATTCTATATATGTTATTTAACTTTTGGGAGATTCAACTTATAAAACTTGCAATACCTATTTAATGATAAATGCCATTATCCTAAACGCATTTTTTGGCATAACTTATTAATGATGGATGCCATCATCTTAAACGCATTTTTTCATCATAAATTATTAATGACCGATGCCATCACTTTATCTGCAACACGTGGCCTAATAACGGCCAATTGCCCACTTTCGCGTCTTTTTGATACCTTTTTGCCAATGCCTTGCCATTAAAGAGTGTTGGCAATGCCAGTAAATTAAATGTACAACGCGGGCAAAAAATGTTATATGGGACCTTTTCTAAACATTGTGTGTTATGAGGGAGCCTTAACTGGAGCTAGCCTTGTATCGTTTTTCCGGGACCTGGGGAGAGTGACACATTTTAAATTTTGGCACTTAATTAGCATTAAATTAACACTATATTTTGAGCCTTTCGGATATACATTTCTACATCTAATTTTCTGTTCTTTAAAATTTTCAATTTTTATGAAGGTATCGAGAAATTCAAAGTCGGTGGAGTTTTGTTCGCAAGAAAAATTAATTTGGTCATAGATATTGTGACGTATAATTTTGAAATACACATAAGGCAACTTTACGTCAGTTGGACCAATGTACCATATGGAACTATTTTCTTGGGACCATGAGACCGGTGGACAAAAACTACCTTGGCATTTTTAACTAAACTACGGGAACTAATTTAACCTCTTAATATTGGACGGGCATACCCCCACTAACTTTATACTTGACTTCAATTTCACTACCTACTTCTTATCTAATATCTTTCTAATCTTTTTCTCCCATTATTAGTACAGTTTCGGTATATATACAAAGTTGAACTCAGTATTTTGGTGACTAAGCACGTTGTTGACCCTGAATAAAATAATATGACCTAGATTCTGTTATTAAAAAACCTTGCACTATTTTCTTGATTATCTGTTTTAATTTTTTGGATGTGATTTCTTTAATGCCAAAATAATTAAACAAATAATAAAATTATTAAAACCCATATACCCCCTATACAGGGTGTTCACAATATATAGGAATCCTATTAGTGCCGTAAAACATAATCAAGAGTCGCTCAAAGCGAAGTTTAATCAGTCACTATTAAGGGCAAGCCACCCACCAATAATAAAAATATCATCTCGGAGAATATTATTTTATCTGATCGAGAAGCAAATAATTATCGTCGAGCATTTAAAAGTGTGCTGCACGAAAAAAGTCGAAGGGCACTCCCTCTCGCGGATAATGTTTTCTCTAATAACTATAATCATGTGGGTAAATATATAATCAATTTGTGGTCGGGCCTGCTTAAACACCCACGCGCGATCTGGTGATGCGCCCGATGGAAACCCGAAGAAAAATTCGAACCGAGATTTATTATGTTATTATGGTTCGTGCTGGCACGATTAAGACAAGATGAACCGAAGTGATATTTGCTGGCTTTTTCAAATTGCCTTTCTAATAGGCAAAACACAATGTAAGTGGAACTGGGCAAATTTAATTATCCTTGTCAACAGGAACTTAGTTAAGCTAATATAAGTACTCAAAACAATATGTCATGTATATGGCAAAAAAATCTTTAAAATAGATAGGTAATTCGAGACGTCCGGGTAGCCTTGCCCACCTAAACACATTTGAATGTTGTGAAGTGTCAGTAACATATAAGTCTCTATCAAAAATGGCGTTAATTGCTTAAATCTATTGTTTATATTGGAGATTTTAAATTACGATAGGGGTGCTGCTAAACGTAAACAAAGTCGAAAGAAGTAGGTAATATGCAGGTAGCTAGCTCTAATCCTGTTACGGATTTCGGGTATCGAAACGGTTTAAAATACTGTTAAAGCGAACTAAAAGAGTGTCAAAAAATACCCTTTCATTAAAAAAATATTTTCACTTCATAGTAAAAGCAGTAGGTGCTTAATATATTAAATGTTATAATTATTATATTGCCCCTAACATCTGTGATGGAAAAGTTATGAAAAATAGTAAAATGCACCCCACGCTTTTTACTATGAAGTGAAAATAGTATTTTTTAATGAAAATTATTTTTTTAATTTTTAGTTCGGTTGCATATAAAAGCGTGTTTTTTTAGTTTTTTTAAACTATTAATTATTTTTCATTTTTTAGTTCGTTATATTGCACAAAATTCTTAATATAACAGTAAATTAGAACATACTATTTAATTACAGCAAAAAGAAAATAACCAGCCCCCTATGAAATGACAATGGTAGCAAATTTTATAACATTTGCAAAAAGATTGCAACCTCAACTAAAAATTTCTCTTCTTCATTAAGCAGCAAAGTTTCAAAATTTTGCCAACAGGATGGCAATCCAGGCAATGTTTGGACCAAGTTGCCAACATTTTAAATCCACTCAAAAGTCCCTTTCTCTTCATTTAATAGCAAAGTTTGAAATTTTTCCAACAGATGGCATCCTAGGGTGTTGTGTTTTATATTATATAATGGAATTTTTTTCCTGGCGATTAAAAAAGATAAAGGGTTACTGTTTGCAGATTGGCTGCACTGTCATGGGTCCCTAATACGTGTGCAAAGTTTCAAAGAAACTCGAATAGCTGGAAGTTGGTTAAAATTAGGGCCCAAAGATTCCGTTACATAGGCAGCCAGATAGATAGTTACTTTAAAATATGTAGGTAATAGTTGAAGCCACTAGTCCATAAGGTCATTTAGTCAATAACCCAACTAGGGGAGGTCCGAAAAGCCTCGCCCAGCGGGTAAGGCCGTCCACCGTCCACCGTCATAATTTTCACAACTAATCTATTAGTCCTTATACACTTAAAGTTGTCGATATAATGGAAATTAAACATAATTTTTAGATTTGGTTAGTTATATTTTCAAAGCAATAACATACCAAATGTGGAATTTTTTAATGCTCTTTACGTAGGGTGTTCAAAAAGTTTTGAGATATACGTACATTTATTTGATTTTTTCAAAATAATTTCCACCACATTGAATACATTTTTCCATTCTAACAAACCAGTCACTAAAAATAGCTTTCCACTTTTCATTTGAAATTTCTGCGTATATTTTATCCCAGGCTTTCAGTAGCGCGTCTTCAGTTTTAAACTTTTGTCCTTTTAGTTGGCTCTTGACAAAAGGAAACAACCCAAAGTCACACGGCGCCAAGTCGGGGCTATAAGGCGGATGTTCCAAAAGTCTCAAGCCTGCATCTGTCAAAAATTGACTGGTAAGTTCAACTCGATGAGGTGGAGCATTGTCATGATGAAGTTACCAGCTAGCGAGGTGCGAGTTTGGGCGAATCACTCTTAACTTTTCTATAAGTTTTGAAAGGCATACTGTAGTGTACCAGAGAGCATTTACGGTCTTCTGTTCTCGGAGCACAACACGTTCAATTATTCCTCTTGAATCAAAGAAAACAACTATCATAATTTTTTTTACAGATCTTGATTTGCAAACTTCGGTCGGAGTTTCTTCACCTTCGAAAACCCATATCTTATTCTGTTGTTTAGTTGGGACGTCGTAATAATAAAGATAAGTTTCTTTACCCGTGACGATCGACACTATGTCTTTAGATTTACCCTCCTGGAATTTGGACAACATTTTTTACACCAATTCACTCTTTGTGTCTGCTGCTCGGGAGTTAACTTGTGTGGAATCCAAAGAGTACAAATTTTTCTAAAACCCAAGTGCTCATGTATGATCGTGTGTAATGTGGCTAAACTAATGTTCAATGTCTCTTTTAACTGTCGATAGGTAATTCGTCGGTTTGTTTCTATAGCTTTTTGGACGGCAGATATGTTTTCTGGGGTAACTACTTCACACGGTCGACCTGAGCGTAAGGCGTCTTCAAGCGAAAACGAGCCCCTCTGAAATTGTTTGTACCATCTGTTTATAGTCGCACGAGATGGATAGTGATCACCAAGTATAGGCTTCATTTCTTCTAAACACTGTTCTTGAGATAACCCACGTGAAAAGTTGTATTTCAAAATTGCACGGCACTCGATAGTCGTCCACGACGCCATTTCGCTAAAATCGCTGGACACGAACTGGCGCAAAACTGATAGTTTACTAATAACTATGTAGGACTTCGATATGTGCACCGTTTAGTTACAAAGTATCTCAAAACTTTCTGAACACCCTACGTATAATATCTATTTAATAGGGAATTATTGAAATGAGCAAATAGTGCTAGCAGTATTAAGGGAAACTCCTTATTTTATTATTACATTAGGCGTATCCTTTCTTCCCTTAACACCAAGAAATTGTCTGGGCTGGATGGCATACCAGCAAACGTTTTAAAAAAATGTGCTCCAGAACTTGCACTCGGCTCTTTCGAATTTTTTACGACACAGGTATCTTTTCGGAGAGCTGGAAAGCTGCACGTGTTCAACCTATTCTCAAGAAAGGATCTAAATCTCTTCTATCTAACTATAGACCAATTTCAATTCTCTCAGTTCTTTGTAAGTAATGGAAAAATTAATTAATTCACAAAATCTTAAGTACTTAGAAAAACACAAAATTTTGCATGACAGGCAGTATGAATTTCGCAACAAAAGATCTACAGCAGATCTTCTTTCCTTCGTATCACACTGTTGGAATAAGTCACTTGAGTTTCTAGGTGAGTCCCAGATCGTTGCTCTTGATATATCCAAAGCTATTGACCAGGACTGGCATGCCGCACTTCTTAATAAACTTCCCTTCTATGGTCTTTCAACTAAACTCTGTACTTGGCTCTCTAGTTTTCTATCTGATCGGCGTATATCAGTTATTGTGGACGGCCATTCTTCAAGCTTTCACTAAGTATATGCTGGAGTCCCTCAGGGCTCAGTTCTGGCACCAACATTGTTTCTTCTTCACATCAACGACCTTCTCTCGTCCACAACTAATTCCATTCATAGTTTCGCCGACGATAGTACCCTTCACTCCAGTTTTCAGGTTCCTAAACCCATCACTAAACCTGACTTGGAAAACAAACGCAGAGCCATGCAGATATCTCTTTCGCAGGATCTTAATTTAATATTGGATTGAGGCGCCAAAAATCTCGTCCATTTTAATGCATCCAAAACACAATCATGTTCCTTGTCGCGAAAAGAGTCATCAAATTCTCATCCTCTATTTATGAGCGGCCAAGTTTTACAGAGCAAAGACACCTTCAATCTTGTGGGCGTCACATTTGAAAGTAACCTTAACTGGCATAAACACATTGTATCTATAGCCACGGCAGCTTCAAAAAAGCTTGGATTTCTCTTTCGAACCAAAAGTATATTTCCGCTTCTAATTTATACACTTTATATGTGTCCCAAATCCGACCTCCCTTGAAATATTGTTCCCATATCTGGGGCATGGCGTCCCCCACAACCCTAAGCATTCTTGATTCTATTCAAAGAAGAGCTATTCGTCTTATTAATGATCCTTCACTCACAGAAAGGCTTCCTCTCTTGCCCATCGTCGGGCTGTGGGGTTTTACGCTTTTTATAGGTACTTCCATGGCTTTTGCTCTGAAGAATTGTCCAGTATAGTTCCTCCACTCACGGTTCCCAACAGAGAAACCCGTGGTTCCGCGCGTATGCATCCCTATACGGTCCAACTGGACAGGCCCCGAACTTCTCACTTTGTTCGTTCTTTTATCCCTAGAGTTTCTAGATTGTGGAACCTGCTGCCCGCGGAGGTCTTTCCTTCCCCCGAAATCTTCAAGTATTCAAGTCCCGTGTCAACAAACTCCCTCTTACCTCGCTTAAGACATCCACGGTACGTTAGTATTTAGGCTTTAAGCCTTCGCGGTTTGTCCAAAGATAAAAAGAAACTGCTAAATGTGGCTAAACCTTAACGCGCCTATGTGAAGAAGTGTTATTGGTCAGTATAACAAGCTTGTATTATCTCTAACTTAAAAATATAATATTATTTGTTTTTATTTATAGTCTATTCTATGTATTAGTTTTGTATAGTTACTTAAAGAAGTAGTCTTCATTCTTTTAGTTCATTTTAAAAACAAAATTTGAAAATAAACAAAGATTATTTTAAACCTTAACCTCATTTCGTTTTTAAATGTCAAAATAAGGTAGGCAAACGACCGACTTTATTTTGGCACAATTAAAGTCTAGCAGTAACTTTAATAAATTTTCCCTAATTAAAAACCACCACTGAGCATGCGTAATGTCAAAATACTGCTGAATTTATTACTACTAGACCTTATATCTATTCCAATAATTCCCTAATGACTAAGAGTACAACGTAAAAATGTGCCCTTCGTCCTAGAATTTATCAGATGCAAAAAAATCCGGTTTTATTTTTTTTTAATTTGACAAAAAAAAGTTTATATACAATGACAAAGAGGGCAAACAAATAAAAATAAACTTCTAATCTCATTTTTGTGATATTTTTGAAATAAATTTTATTTAGTTTCAGAAAATAAAACAAAATAATAACTCAAACCACTAAAGAAGCACTATCACAATAATAGAGACATTTTGCACCTCTTAAAATAACAGACGTTTTTTGGCCTCCTTATGCTTATCGTTATTAAATATAACGATTACGGCAGCAGTTTTAGACAGATATTTTGCAGCCTCTTTTAAGAAATATATTTTGCGTTTGCGCTTTCGACACATAACCTTATTTTTGCCTGTGGTTAACCCATTTTAAAGTTAACGAAAAATCAGTATTTACTTTTATTCTTCATAAGATATAAATTGATATTTAAATATATGCAAACCCTTCTGTTGATTTCGTTTTTTAAAGTAGATGCAAACAATACAGTATAAGCAAAACACAAAAAGTAAGGTTAGGTTTGGTAGTAGAATAAAAAGCAAGTGTGCCAGATTGTAACATCTAAATTAATTACTGATTTAGAATATCCGTAAAAGTGCAAGTCCGTTTTAATTTCTTAACACTATTTGATTTTTATTACTGCAATAGATTTTTCGCTAATTAGAGCCTAGGTATAAATGATATTTTAATTAATACGGCATTGAAATTTTAACCTTTTAAATAATTGATATTAAAATTTCTACAATTCGGCAACCACGCAGTTTAACAATAACGATAACGATAACAACAAGCTCTTCGGTATTCATCCGTAATTAAAGGAGTCCGGTATGGTTAATAACGATAACGGATCGTGTTTGCGTTACTGCGCAAACTCAGAATAACGTTAACCACAACGGAATTGCAAAATAAGGGATGCAAAATGTCTCTATTTTAGCAAATATTTAAGCTTATTTTATTTCCCACTATTTCGTTTCTGCACTTATCAGCTGTTTTACTTAACTGTCATTTTTAAAACTTTTCCAAAACTGTGAATATCGTATAAATTTAACCTCCGATCCGACTGAACTTAATTCAAATCGCTTGAAAAACAGGATTGACTTATGGCGTTCAATCCAATTCCTTACTCAATCTGAAACGTGTATATCGCAATTTTTTGTCGGATTAAGTTTTATTTGATCGGTTGAATCGGATTCAGTATAACGATGTACCCTTAGTCAATGGTAATGCCATATACATTGCGTTTTATTTAAAAAATGCCATTTTACTATCAAATTCCTGAGGATGGCCAAATTTCCAACACTATTAAAAACTGAATAACTTAAGGACTTTCTTTAAAGCACTTTCATAGATCTTTGGAATGGTGATATAATATACAGGGTGTTCCTTTTTAAAAAATACATTTTTTGCAATAAATTGAAAATCCGGATGTTCGATTGTTTTTTTTTATTGACAGCACATTAATTAGCGAAAAAAATAGTCCTACATCATTAATTTAACTGACTCTGCATCTCCAATAATAAAGAAGTTAGCAATGGTGCCGACTTAAATTGGATCACCCTGTATTTACATGAGCGGTATTTGTTTTTGAGTTTATTTTTTTGGGTCCTTGTGATGTTATTAACTAATTTACATCAAACAAAATTTAATGAAGCAATTGTCATTTTACCATTTTTATTTGTTTTATTTCTCCTGCCGTTTTGCATACGACATGGACAGTTCTCCGTTTTCAGCAAGTTCGCGACCATCCATAGATCCGCATGCAAATCTGAAATCAAAGTCGGCCGTGGTCGCGGCCAGCTTTGTTTATTTCCCTCGTTTGTAGTGCTGCCGCCGAGCGGGAGGCCTTTTTGCCAACCATAAAAACTCCAAAGCCCGCAGAAGTGCAGGAGTCGAACCAGGAGCGGAGAAATGGAATTTTTAATAAAAAATATAAAACATATAAAAGAATCTGCACTAAATTTAATCATTAGAAAATCATTAGATACAAGGTGCAGTTAGTAGAGATTAAAAGCACAAAATTGAAAAACTCCAATTTAAAACAGAAACATGTAACAAAGATTTAGCTTTTATGGGGAGTCTGACTGCCAAAATATTGGTATTAAAAATTTTGGCAGTCAATAAAAAAAAGGCGCCTTAGTAAAAGAAGAATTTCGGACTTCCATTGTCTTTATTGATTTATTCACACAACGTTTCGGGCAGTACTATCTCTGTCCGTTCTCAAGTGTAAACTAAACCTAAATCCTAAAGCTACTGAATTTATATACACTGGGGAAGATAATTCACCCGTGATGGAGTTAGGTTCGGTCAAGCGTGGTGTTGCTCACCTAAGGCGCCGGCATTAGTACGCTTTAAAAGTGGTTTCCAAATGTTTGGTATGTCCACACTTGGATTGCTAAAAACATTATTATTGTTTTCAATAAAGACGGCTTCCTTAAATTTGCGCTTTCTCCAATGTGGTTCCCTGTGAACAACTCGTGCTTCTGACCACTTGATATTGTGTTGTTGAGACCAAACATGGTCAGCGATCCCTGATTTCGATGTTTCCCCCTCTGTGTGTGTTGTTTGTGCTCTGCCAGTCTTCCATTTAAAGGGCGCTTTGTTTCTCCAATGTACGACCCCCACATTGGCATGGTACTTGGTAGATACAATCTTTCTCTTGAGTGGATAAATCGGGTTTTGTTTTTGTCAAGAAACTTCGTAACGTAGATTCAGACTTAAAGACGGTTTTAATTCCATATTTCTTTGCTATTCGTCTAATCTTTTCGGACGTTCCTTTCACATATGGAATTGTTAAAAGAGAGAAAGTATCTTGATCAGGTGGTCGCACTGGTGGTTCCACATTACAACTATTTATAATTCTATTTATAGATCTCTTAGCATAACCATTCTGAAGCAAATCCATTTTGATATTTCCTAGTTCTATATCCAGGGTTGCTTTGTCGCTGCATATTGTGGTTGCGCGTTTATATAGCGTTTTTATTATTCCCAGTTTGGTTGCTTCAGAATGGTTTGATTGAAAACTAAGATATTGTCCCGTGTGTGTGGGTTTCCTATATACAGATGTGATAATTATTCCATTAGACCCACTGACGAGAACATCCAGAAAAGGCAGACATCCATTTTCTCTTTCTCTATAGTAAATCTAATGGAGTTATTTAATCAGTTAAGGTGGTTGAGGATTTTGTTCTTTGAAAATTTTAAAAAGGCAGCATTTTTGTTTTCAATTTAAAATTTACATAAAACTTTTTAAAAGAAAACAAAACAAGTCAACAAAAGAATTTTTTTGTTTTTTGATATAGTGCCAATCTCTTTAACATCGTATGCAAATTGCCAAACTGGAAGAAAAATAATCTTTTACTTTTGTGATTATCGTTCTAAAGAAACAAATATTCTGTGTTTTTGAATAATTATTCATGTCAGTATACAATATACCCAGTTGTGCATTAAAGAAATTCTGTGCACGCCTATGTTGGCAAAAAACTATCGGTCACTGAGTTATTGGACATCGGTGATTTAGAGAAGCACCGGCCGTGGACCGACTGAGACTCTGCCCTGTCACCATAACCTTTTGCTACTCCTTCTGCTCTTTTATTTCTTTTTCATGCCAAAACAACCCAATATGCGAAATATACACTCTAGCCAAGGAGATATTACGAAATAAGAAAAATTTATCAAAATTTATTTCAAATTGAAAATATTTACATCTAATCTCTATTTTTGCCTATTTAAGAACCACATGTTAAATATCTTTTTGGAAGGAAAAATTTAGTTTTGGCGTAATCTCTTGAGTTTTTAAGTTTCTACGCGAGTCCCAGATCATTGCTCTTGATATATCCAAAGCTTTTGGCCATCAGGTCTGGCATGACGCGCTTCTCAATAAATTTCCCTCCATGGTCTTCCAACTAAACTCTCTTCTTGTCTCTCTACTTTTCTTTCTGAACGACGTATATCAGTAACTGTGGATGGTCACTTTTAAGCTTTTATCAAGTTAATGTTGCCTTGGAGCTCCAGTTTTGCCACCATTTGTTTCTTCTTCATATTCAACGATCTTCTCTTTTCCACAACCAATTCCATTTATGGTTTTGCTGACAATAGTACCCTTCACTCCTGTTTTCAGGTTCCTAAACCAATCTCTAAACCTCATTCGGAAAGCAAACGCAAACCTATCCAGATATCTCTTTACAGGGCCTTAAAAAGTTGTGTTGTCAAGAACCTTCAGTACAAGAAGTGTTCTATTTTTAATTTTTTAAACCAGAACTAACCAGAACTAACCAAACTAAAACTTGAAAATAAACTATATAAAAAAATAACTTACCCGCTTTTTATTGTAATAAAAGCTAAAAGAATATTCGTAAGGTCCTAGCTACCAGATCACACCAAACTTCTCATCAATCTGGGGTATTGATGGATTAATAATAAAATCGTTGGGCGCTTGATACGCTACGCCTAACAATTTTATTATTTGTCTGATCAATACCCCGGATTGATGAGAAGATTGGTGCGATCTGGTAGCTAGACTTACCGAATTATTTTTTAGCTTTTAGTACATAAAACAGTTAACCATATTTTTGTTTATATAATTTATTTATTTAGGACAACAAATTGGCCGTTAAGACCAAGATCGTTTAACTAGGTAAGGTTGCCTCATTACGTCACATATGTATCGCACTGCTGGTTCCTTGGCGCCAACAAGGATGTCTAGACGGATTATACTATGATGGCGAAAGAGCGCGATATACAATATTTAAAAATCAGCTAAAATAATAATTTTTAAATAATTAATAGGAAATAAAGAAATTACGGTAACAACTGGAATTAACAGTATTTAAAAGTATTTCTTTAATATTGACAAAAAACACAAACTACACTGTTAAAAACTTCATTAAATAATGAGTAAAATACATATGTGACGTATGGTCCGCCATGTTGCAAGGCTTACGAGGCAACCTTACCTAGTTAAACGATCTTGGTTAAAACAAGATTTCATATTTTATCTACTCCTACTGATAGGTGGCCTATTGTTCATTTTGAATGGTTAAAAACTGTAATAACATAGCAGCTGGTCTAGAAATCTAAAAAATCAAAAGTCCAAGGAAGTGATTTAGGTAGCTGACCAACTGTCAACTCTGGGTGCACTCGCGGATTATTTAATGAGACGTTCGGCGAACACGGGCCCGAATACTAACCAGACCTAAGAGTCGGGATCACGAGCGATCTTATCAATGGAAATCGGAACAATTAAGGACATTAAAGACTCTTGTTGATCTCGGGGTTTAATTTCGTTTTTATTGGGCAAATTAGCGGTCGAAACGTTCGCGGCATCGGGACTTAATATCAGATTTACATAATCAACAAGAGGTAATTGCTAAATTGGCATTTAAGTTTAATTTATTTAAACTAATATTATTTTAGACTTCTGTATGCAAAATCAGATACCTGTTTTCAAAAATGCGAAAATATTTTTCTTTAATACTCCGCAAATCGGATATACCGGGTGATAACGAAATTACTGTCGAGCAATTTATTTTCTTCAGTGCAACCGTATAGTTTTCAAATTAAGGGACGTTATATCATATCATCGGATGCCAATTGTAGATATAATAGCATGTGTGTGTTACTTCCGGTTTAACCGGAAGTGATATAAACTTTGATATTTTAAATGGAATACCCTGTATATTTTTAGGATTTGAATTCTACAGGTCATTCTTAATATAAAACTTTTAATATAACCATAACCTAACTTTTTGGTTTTGAAGAAAATGGCGTTTGAAAATGTCTAAAGGACAACACAATATGCAGTTTTATGGAAAAACAAATGAACATAACAAAAATGTAAAATGCCAAAAATAGTTCTTTAAAAAGACTCTGCCTTTAGAGACCACTATAAAATTACTTCCTGTTTAACCGGAAGTGCTGTAAAATTTGAACTTCTAAGTATGATAACCCTGGTAATTTTAATGGAACACCCTATATATTTTTTAAGATTTAAATTATTTAAGCTATTACTAATATAAAATCTATAATATACCCATAACCTATCTTTTTAGTTTTAGGGAAAACTGCGTTTGAAAAGGTCCAGACGACGACACAATATCCATGAACCTGTTTATTGTGAGGTCGTTCGGACCTTTCAAACTCCAAAGTAGGCTATTCGAATTTTTCGGGAAAAAATTGGTTTTTAACGTATCTCCTTCATTTTTACGGGAGAAATTTTTTTTACGGCAAAGGAAATTTCGACACGAAGCAGGTAATGACTAAAATTTAATGGCAGAATTATTTGCTAAACAATTGCTGCCAATTCAACCCTTTGACCCTCCCGTAAATCATCCAATTCCAGCGGTTACCCCAGTTCCTCATAAAATGCCCGATTTTACTTTTAAGGTAAAACACATTAAGCGTATCCTTTCTTCCCTTAACACCAAGAAATCGTCTGGGCTGGATGGCATGCCAGCAATCGTTTTAAAAAATGTGCTCCAGAACTTGCACCAATCTTAACTCGGCTCTTTCGAATTTCTTACAACACAGGTATCTTTCCGGAAAGCTGCACGTGTTCAACCTATTCCCAAGAAAGTATCTTGGATACTCTTCCATCTAACGATAGACCAATTTCAATTCTCTCAGTTCTTTGTTAAGTAATGGAAAAACTAATTAATTCACAAATTCTTAAGTACTTAAAAAACACAAAATTTTGCATGACAGGCAGTATGGATTTTGCCACAAAAGATCTACAGCAGATCTTCTTGCCTTCGTATCACACTGCTGGAATAAGCCTCTTGAGTTTCTAGGTGAGTCCCAGATCGATGCTCTTGATATATCCAAAGCTTTTGACCAGGTCTGGCATGCCGCACTTCTTAATAAACTTCCCTCCTATGGTCTTTCAACTAAACTCTGTACTTGGCTCTCTAGTTATCTATCTGATCGTGGTATATCAGTTATTTTGGACGGCCATTCTTCAAGCTTTCACCAAGTAAATGCTGGAGTCCCTCAGGGCTCAGTTCTGGAACCAACATTGTTTCTTCTTCACATCAACGACCTTCTCTCGTCCATAACTAATTCCATTCATAGTTTCGCCGACGATAGTACGCTTCACTCCAGTTTTCAGGTTCCTAAACACATTACTAAACCTGACTTGGAAAACAAACGCCGAGCGATGCAGATATCTCTATCGCAGGATCTTAATTTAATATTGGATTGGGGCGCTAAAAATCTCGTCCATTTTAATGCATCCAAAACACAATCATGTTCCTTGTCGCGAAAAGAGTCATCAAATACTTCATCCTCTATTTATGAGCGGCCAAGTTTTACAGAGCAAAGACACCTTTAATCTTGTGGGCGTCACATTTGAAAGTAACCTTAACTGTCATAAACACATTGTATCTATAGCCACGGCAGCTTCAAAAAGCTTGGATTTCTCTTTCGAGCCAAAAAGTATTTTTCCCCTTTAATTTATACACTTTATATGTGTCCCAAATCCGACCTCCCTTGGAATATTGTTCTCATATCTGGGGCATGGCGTCCCCCACAACCCTAAGCATTCTTGATTCTATTCAAAGAAGAGCTATTCGTCTCATTAATGATCCTTCACTTACAGAAAGGCTTCCTCTCTTGCATATCGTCGGGCTGTGGGGGATTTATCGCTTTTTATAGGTACTTCCATGGCTTCTGCTCTGAAGAATTGTCCAGTATAGTTCCTCCACTCACGGTTCCCAACAGAGAAACCCGTGGTTCCGCGCGTATGCATCCCTACGCGGTCCAACTGGACAGGCCCCGAACTTCTCACTTTGTTCGTTCTTTATCCCTAGAGTTTCTAGATTGTGGAACCTGCTGCCCGCGGAGGTCTTTCCTTCCCCCGAAATCTTCAAGTAAATACTTGTCCCGTGTCAACAAACTCCCTCTTACCTCGCTTAGGACACCCACGGTAAGTTAGTATTTAGGCTTTTAGCCTTCGTGGTTTGTCCAAAGATAAAAAAAATGGCAATTTTCGATACCAGACCCAAAAGTCCGTTTTTATCTTGCAGGTTTATTCGACACCAAATAAATACTCGTTTTCGATGTATGCAACATTTTATTTAATAATTAATATATAATATTTTATTTGTTTGGTACCCTTAAGGTGGGAATAGAATTCTAACGTAGATTTATAAAGTGTGTATTAGTCTTGGGTTTAATTAAGGAATTTAAAAAAAGACTTGCTTACCAGAACTAACCATTTGTAATTCCCTAAAACTGTTTTAATTACCCTGTCTGGCGCCGTACCTACCTGCTTTAAGGCGCGGTGTCGAAATTTCTTCTAAAATAATTTGACCCTTCGATTACCTCGGGTACAAACACAATTTGGTGTTGAAAGTTCGCCCGCCGGATGGGTATTATAAGACTAGTTTTTTCTATTTTTTTTTCTGTTAAGCATTATATGTGAGTGAGCAAGCAAGCAAAAACCTTTTTCCATACCCACATTTAGTTCTGACGTCACGACGCAGGCAACGAATCCAAAAAATAGATTTTTATTGTGGGAATTCGTAATGAAAGTTAAAATAACGCGTGTTTATGTAAGTTTTTTGTGTGTTTATAGTGTTTGTGACTAGCGACGGGTATTTGTGACACTGTGACTCTAAATTTTGTGATTATTTGTGATATTCATTCACCTAACCTAACTATGTGAACAAAAGTATAATTTTTACGAACTTCAATCGATGATATTAATGCTGAAAGGTTCCTCCTAATCCATTTTGTTAAAACTAATATTAAATATCTTAAATAGTGCCACTAATGTAACAAAAATGAAAAATAAAGTATATTTTCCATAGAAACCCTTGTTTGTTTTATGAAGAGGCGTGGGGGTAGAGGGGTTTGTTTGAATTCCATTCAAAGCCTTAAAAATATACCTCTAGAGTCAGCCTTTATGGCAGTGTAAAAAAGCGCATGAGAAAGAAATATAACAAGAGTAAAATCTATCGCTTTTGGTACTGCTGACCACTATGACTATGCAGAGCTAAAGTTTATTGCTTTTTAAGCATGCGATTGTTTGCACAGCTAAACGGCAAGATTGTGTCTCTAGTAGGTATGTTCCTGAGGGTAGAAAACGTCAACGTCGTGTGCATGACGTCACACTAAATGCGCGTATTCTCTTTGGTCCTTATCTTAAAACATTTTTAGACTACCTTTTATAAAAGCGTTTTAACTCTCTTAAATATTTAAGCGTTACCGTTAGCCAACAGGCAAACATCATCAAATAAGTGGAAATTTCTGCATGTAGGTAGAGAAATAGATAGCATTGTCACCAGGCAAGTAAAGCCGTTTGCAAGTTTTGCTCAAACAGAAATTTAATGATAGCACCGTCGTTCGGCAAGATTATCTTCACAGGTCTACATTCGCTACCTACCGCTTCCTACCTTTGTGTGGTAGCTCAAGAGTGATCTTAAAATGGAGTTAGATCGTTTGAAACATTTACACAAATACTGCGTTCTAAAATACCTTCAATTGGCTATTTTACATTTTTAGTCCTTATATTATTATTCAGTATAAATATAACGTATGTCCTAAAAGTTTTGGCACAAAACTCATTGTCTTTAATTTTAACAAAAACAAAATAATATCAAGTTGTCTTTGAAAACAAAAGTTTATTTACTTTATTTACTGTCAGTTGAGATTTATTTATTTTGAAGTTTTCGCTTTAAGATGTCGAATAAATTAGAAATAAGAAAAATTATCTACAAGTTAGTTGGGCGGATACCCAAAGCTAAAATCTGTCGAATATTCCAGAATGAAAAAATTTCACGCAGAACCATTTATAGAACAACAGCGGAGTGCGAGCAGGGTATACCATGTCTGAATCTCCCAAAAGTGGAAGACCACGTGCATTTACCGCACAGAGGTCAGAGAGATTGGTGAGAAGAGCAAAAAACCAGATTGAGAGACATTCGAAGAAATTTGCTTCTGGTAGAGCAGAATGGGCCACTCCACATAATTTGATAGTATAGTTTAGTTAAGTATTGAGTTGTAATTTATGAAAACTAGTTAGTGTTTAAATACATTTCTTCATTAAAAAAAAACCGATAAATATTGTGTGCCAAAACTTTTAGGACATACGTTAATACAGTAAATCGGTTCACATTCTTCTCTTTTAATACCACTAGTGCTAAATTTATATCCCGATCTATTTTTGCGAGCCTAGAAATAATAATACTATGCTTTCTTGGTGATTTTATGTTAGAATTTTCTTTGGTTGATACTACGGTTGTGAAGGTCACTAGATGTTAATCATCATCTGTCTGTGGGATGGCAAATGGATTGGATAAAGGATAATAATAAATCCAGCAAATTAGGCAACTTTGGTTAATAGCTTGTCTTAGTCTTTTATTTACCACATACACTTTTTTTGTTACTTATTTACCTTAGAGTACAAGCCAGACGCTCGCCTGCAGTTATTGGCTCACGAACTGTGTGGGAATTGCTAATAGTTGACTCAACTTTCTGTAACAATTTGTCAAAATGCTCCTTTGACATTCTTAAATAATATAAGTCTTTCATCATCATGTTGTCTTAATTCTTTTAATAAAGTATAATATTGGCTATAAACTTTTCTTCCAAAAAAATTTTTCTAACCCAAGACCTGTGCTTCCTTCTTTGTCTCTTTGGTCGTATTGAAAATAGGATAAATATCATTTTTTTTCGCCAATTATTATACTGAAGTAAATAATTAAAATAAGTCTAGTTAATGTCGTCCATAACACTTCTTTTATTTAAAATGGATCTTTAACGTCTTGTCTTATCTTCAAGCAACAGCTCATCAAGCTCATCAACTAGTTCAAGGTTATAGTTCCTTTCTATTAATTTGAAAAATCCGCACAATCTAGTGGAAAACGCAAAAAGTTAACTTCATTTAACATTTTTCTGATCCGCGTCGAAAATGGCGGGAAAATCATTTTAAATTTGCACTTACCAATCACAACGCTGAGTTATCATCTGCGAGCGAAAAACCGCTCTCATGGACAGCCGGCTTAGGCCAGACTTTGCTTATATTGATATTTGTAAATAGCCGGCTGTCCATGAGAGCGGTTTTCCACTCGCGGATGATAAGTCAGCGTTGTGATTGGCGGAGAAAGCATTTTAAATTTACACTAACCAATCACAACGCTGAATTATAAACCATGAGCGGAAAACCGCTCTCATGAGGTTTGTTCCAGCAGGCTGTCAGAAATGTTTGCAACCGTTCGGATTCTGCGCGAGTCAAATTTGTCGTTCCAGCAGTGCCATGTTTGTAACATTATACAATTGTTTGTTGTTCCAACAGTAGTTTTAAGATGTCGGAAACATGTTGGAAACTGTTTGAAAAGTTTGCAAACTTTATTCAAACATTACTGACAATTTTTAACATAACCTTTCTTGTATTGACGTATAAGCAGTGTGCACGTTTTGTTTATTTTTCGTTCCAGCAGAAAACTGTTGCCCACATTTCTGACTAATGTTTGTAACAATTTCTGCGTTTTACGATTGTTGCTAACATGTTTTGAACTTTCTGCTGGAACAAACCTTTGGACAGTCGGGGCAAAAATTCAGTTCTTTGACGCAAAGTCGGTCAATGAGATAAGGTCACGACATTCGCCATATTGGCTAGCGCGGCTGTGACGTCAAGCCGGGCCATTTTCGGCCATGTTTGATTTTAGGCAGATCAGTGGCGTAGAATTAAGAAGAAAACAAAAAGAACTGTATGTTGTAAACAAAATTTATTGGATTATTTTAATAGGCATAACCTAAAACAAAAACATTAATGTGGTTTAAATATTGAAAATTAAAAATTATCAAAGCGACGACAGGTACCTGGCAGAGCAAAACATTTTCCATGGTTCCGTAAGTCAAAACCCATTTTTAAAACTTTGTATACAAGGTGTCCGCTAATAAATTTAAAAAAGATTTAACCAAACATAACTAATATCCAAAAGTTTATAATAAGGAAGATACGGGGGTGTCATAGTAAAAAGAAAAAGTAAATTTATTTCGATAATTGTTCCCCCTTTTTAAATATCTTAATAAAACGGTATCTCGGAGTTTTTAAACATTAGCTTTTCAGATCGAATATTAATTTTTGTGTGTAGACTAAAGGGCGATGGGTACATTATTTAAAATTCTCTAAAACTACCCAATTTTTTGTTACTACTCTGTATGTATGTAAAATAGTAAGCTTCTCTATACTTTCTGCACAAAAAGGTATATACTTAGTAAGAATCGGTCTTGACAACCGTTTTTAAGGTATTAACGTTTTAGTTGTTCATTGCACCCGAAAGTATGTACTTTCAATAACATGTTTGTTTAAATCCTAAATGGGGATTTTCGCATAAGAAATCTGTGGTATTTCTGTGTACCATTAATTAGCGGACACTCATCAGTATCATATGTATATAAAAACACGAATGATTGAAAACTATTCGACTAAACACTATCAAAATCTCTTAAATAAAACGAGTTCAAACCGATAATATGTGAAGTCTCTAAACTAACCAAAAACATTAACAACTGGAAATCCTTGTAAAATACACAACCAAAAGGAAAATAGCAAATTCCACAGTTTTTACCAAACAAAGCTTCGACAAGGCATGACTCTGTCATCAGCTGATAATGCTACCAACTTTGAACAGAACTGCCAACCGAAATCGTAATTCTCACACCCTCACGTCCCTGACAAAAGCTATCACCGGTCTTGCTTATGTCTAAACCCCTTCTCATAAAGAAACTCTGGTTTTAAGCATGTAATTTTAAAATATCTTCTAAGTTACTGGCTTAGGGTATTTGCGTAATTTTGAAAATGTTAAAAATATGACTTAAGGTGTTTTATTAATAACCGATTCTTATATTTTTAGGGCCTAAAACTCAGCAAATCACGACCACAATTTTAATTTTCCTTTATTCACGTGCCCAACTTAAGTTTCCTTCATTATACAATCGGAAACAGCTACAATATCCGACTAAACAAACAAAAAACACCGCGCACATGTCGGTGATTCCGTGTTTTCTTTCGAAACAATAAAACCAAATGAATTATTAAATTTAAGTAAAAGCGAGACCACACATTAGCTAATGACTTTCATTC
The DNA here is from genome assembly GCA_014170235.1 of Listronotus bonariensis. NCBI lineage: Eukaryota > Metazoa > Arthropoda > Insecta > Coleoptera > Curculionidae > Listronotus > Listronotus bonariensis. The sequence goes on from JACEGR010001877.1 coordinate 25,930, forward strand.
AATGTCTCTTTTTCTTTATCGTCAAACGCCGATGGCAGGTGTGCGGTCGAAATGACATGATCTATGGAATATCAATTTTCTTACGAAAAGAGAAAATGTTGGATTTGAATAAACGGTAAAACTAAAGTTTTTCTGCTATTTTTGGAATTTCCAAATAATATATTTCCTAACTAGTGTTGAAAGTGCCACGTTTTCGCACGCGACTGTTAAGGGTGGAGAAGGCAGTTTCGCACGTTTTAGGAACGCTATTTTTTTACGAGCGGTAAAAAGAGAAAAATAAAATGTTATTATTAGGGAATTATTGGAAATCATATAAGGTCTAGCAGTAATAAATTTAGCAGTATTTTGACATTACGCATGCTCAGTAGTGGTTTTAAATAAGGGAAACTTTATTTAAGTTACTGCTAGACTTTAATTGTGCAAAAATATAGTCGGTGGTTTCTCTTCCTTATTTTGACATTTAAAAACAAAACGAGGTTAAGGATTATAGTTATTTATTAGATAAGTGAGTTATATTACATATAAGTCACGCAAGAAAAGTTTAGGTAAAGTGCCCTCTGGCGGTATTTAAAAAAGTACTTTTATCTTAAAATTTTAGAACCTGCAAAGCTCGATTTGTGTGCCAAATATCAACTGGATTTGTTAAAATAAATGCAATATGGCGAAAAAAACAAAATAAAAATTGAACTTTGCGACTTGTAACTCGAGAGCGAATGATATTTTAAAAATAAATAATAGTTTAAAAAACTAAAAAAACACGCTTTTATATGCAACCGAACTAAAAATTAGAAAATATTTTTTTATTACAAAGAGTGTGTATTACAGTAATAAAAGGTCAAACAATGAATCATAATTATATACCTCAAAATAGAATTATAATAAAATTTAAGATAATAACAGAATAATTCACTTTAGAGTAAAAAGCGTGGGGTGCATTTTACTATTTTTCATAACTTTTCCCTCATAGATATTTACAAATGAAATAATTATAACATTTATAATATATTAAGCACCCCACGCTTTTATTCTGAAGTGAATTATTCTGTTATTATCTTAAATTTTATTATAATTCTATTTTGAGGTATATAATTATGATTCATTGTTTGACCTTTTATTACTGTAATACAAACTCTTTGTAATGAAAAATTATTTTCTAATTTTTAGTTCGGTTGCATATAAAGGCGTGTTTTTAGTTTTTAAACTATTATTTATTTTTCATTTTTTAGTTCGATATATCAATTAGTTTTCTGCGGACATGTGATATTGAAATGTTTCACGAACTATTTCGTAATCTAATCATTTCATTTAAAGCATCACTGTTGCATGGGGTTTCAGAACGCAACTACTCCGAACAAGTTTCTGTCAGCCTTATGCTGAGAGGACGTCCGAAACAGCACGCATGCGCAGATCGCGCTTTAGCTCTTTCTCTGTTACTCTCCTACAGAAAACCTTTAAAGGAATTTATTTATCCTGGCGATCCTAATCAGGATAACGGGATACTGTTTGCAGATAATTGCATTGTCATGGGTCCTTGATACGTGTGCAAAGTTTCAAAGAAATCGAATCGCTGGAAGTTGGTGAAAAATAAGCTTAAAGATTCCGTTACATACATACATACAACCCAAGCTAATAATAAAAATAATAATAAAAAAAGCTTGTTAAAAATTGATATGAAGCTCTACCCTTATTTTGTCAAGTAGAATCACCCCCTTAAGTTTCGTGATCGATTTTTGAATCACCCTGTATAAACATTTTTATCAGCTAATTGACCGCGTTGTAACATTGTGTTTTTATAATTTAATCTTTGAATTATTGCACAACATAAGACATAAATTAATTTAAAAAACCAAATAAAAACGGTGGTCATTCTATTTCTGGGCCGGAATCAATTTCGGCAGGTAGCATTTTGATACTTTTATTAATTATAAATAGTCCCCCTTTCTACTCTCGATCCATCTCCGTCCACCACGGCCTTTCCCACAGGGCGCAGTCCAATCAGTCACTCTTCAGGGGGTCAATGACAAACTTGTCCGTCTTATCTGTCAATCGTGGATCCGTCACCCAAATAATTATGCCCATTTGTCCATGATGGGTTCAATAATAGAGAAGTAGTTGTCGTTTGATGGTACTCATTTTTTATTATTCGGTTTGGTTCCTAGAATGCTAGAGTGTTTTTAATTAAGAGATTCTGAGACTTTTTAAACTAGGTTATAAGTATTTACACTTTGTTTTAATTACAACTTATACAGGGTGTTAGGGAAATAATGTTCGTAACTTGAAGAGGTGATTCCTTGCATTATTCTAAGCAAAAAAGGTCCTTAAAACCATGTCCGAAAATCAGCCGTTTCGGAGAAAAAAAATCTTATTTTTCTTTTTTACTCAAGAAATAAATTAATTTTTTCTACTACTGTATAAATAAGAAAACTTTGTGGTCCTAGCAACGCGAATGATAACGAAAGAGAACCTTCGTGTTACCTGGTTGCTAAGCGTTGCTAGCTACGAAAGTATTATTTTCAGCGCCTGGACAAAAAGTAAAAGTAAAAAAAAAAGAAAATTTGCTTGTGGGAAATATTAGGATTTATTTATAAAAAGTAACTAATTTATGACAAAATATTTTAAAAAACTAGGTTAGGTATTGACATTAAAAGTAATTGTGCAATTTGAGCAATTAGCAAAAGAAATTGGAGGAATAATACTTGAATTAACAGTTTTTAAATTTGTTATTGGGGTATCGTTATCACCTTTAACTACGTTAATATTCATATTTTTCACTGTTACTTCAGTAGAGGAAATATTGGTAGGAATTTCGTGTAAAATCTTCTTTGAAATTTCAATCTTATTACTATAGGATTCAGCAATATATCCCTCCGCAACAGAAGAAAACTTCCAACCTCCATGCCTTTTTAAGTCTAAAATATCGACATCCGAAGCATTGGCAAGGAACGTAGTTGACGTTCTTCTAAAAGAATGGCCAGTGTATCTACTGATGTCTTCAAGCTTCAAAAACTTCGCAATTTCTTTAGGTACATTTGAAATAGTGTGCTTTCCAATTACTTGATTAACACATTTACCTCTTTCATAACGATACAATAAGCGCTCATCTAGAGCATTCCTTGGTCTCAGCTTAATATATTCCTGTAGAAATCTGACATAAGGAACTGAGCCTTCATCGTTGGTTACTACAAAGTTTCTTTTAACTTTATTTTTAGACTCCACTATTTTTACTATAGCCACGTCATTTCTTATTTCTACATCACTTAGCTTCATTCTGTATATTTCGTCTGTCCGGCATGTCCCAGCCACTCCCATAATGGCTATTACTTTCATTGCTAAGTAACTTTGATCAGGCGCGTTAAGTAAAAACTTTATGATTTCTTCTTTTTTAAAAATTTTTGATTTTTTTGCCTCATAACCATTGTTTTTTCTTTAAATAAAAGCAACTAGTTTCTTGAACTCCGAAATATCTTGATTTTTGTTTACGGAAATTGTTAACTTGAGCATGGAATATACAGACCAGAGGGTTGGTGGTAATAAAAACTCTGATTTTTCTTGAAAATACGCCAACATCACATTCTCGTCAATCCGCCCCACATTTTTTGTAGCAAGCCATTCAGAAAACGATTTATATGTTTGATGGTACCTCTCTTTAGATTTGTCTGGTCGAAGTGAGGCACACGCAAGGTCAGCTGCCTTTTGGATGCCATTTTCATATTCATTTAACATTTTAAAATGGGAATGGATTTATACTAAATTAACAATAATTCAATATCTGACAAGTGCTGATGACAGACAATGTCAACAATAAATGTGTTGCTATGGATTAATTTTTAACAGGTAAAAGTTCAAAATCTCTGATATTTCTATTAAAACATGATGTTAATGATTATTAAATTATGCGATACATAGAACAGTAGCAGAAAAAATATAATACATTACACGATGCGAAAGACCTTTCAAGGCTTCGCCTCGCCCATTTAAAAACCACCTCACACCAAAAAGTAAACTTTCGCATCTTGTAATGTAAATAACTATTGCACCTTAATAGAGAAATATTGCACAGTAAAATAAAGCCAGGCACTAATAATACCGGCCTTATTTTGACATCTGAGCTTGCGCAGATGCATGGTAGTATAAGGACTTCCTTAATAAGGATAGTGCCCGGCTTTATTTATGTCGGTTTTAGGTCGTGCCTTATTTTGGTCTTATTTTAACTTCAGAACTGTTCGTGTAAACCGAACGGCTGCCGAGCACAAAATCAAAAGTTTTTAGAAGTAAAAATACCTAAAACCTTGCTTTTTCAAATGTATTTCTTTAATTGTGTAAAACAAAACCCTACAACACAAAAAAATAAAGAAAAACAACTTTTTTTAGGTTAATGATATTGTCAACATGATTTGCAATAACTCTAAATTATGGGTACAAGCACTATTTAAATAAGGCCGGTATTAATAATACCCGAGCTTCATAAGGCAACTTGCAATAATTCTCTAATAATTTAAAATCATATGCCTAATAGCATAAAATGTAATACTACATCCTATTTATTAACTAAATGTCTCTAAAAATATTTTTCTTTCTTATTAAATACAATTTTTAAGAAAAAGAACAGAAAAACAAAATTCCTTACACAATTTGGCAACGTCGTACTCCCCTGACCCGACTGACCAAGACATCGTATCGGTAGGCAAAAAAATAAATACTTACATACATCGGAAAAAATTGTTTTATAGTTTCTTGCATACCTTAATGCAAGAAATATTCACCTGAATTAAAATCACATTTAATTTTCGGTTTGTATAACTGTATCAGTGCATGTATTTTGATACGAAAGAAATTTTCAATTTCCTCGGAAATAACAAAACTTAGAAGGCTAGAATGGTTTTTGGAGTCTGGAATATTTACAATTTAAAGATTTCCCTTATCGTCAATATCATTAATGCTAATTTTCATCAATTCTTCTTGACTAGACGCACCTGCTAGTCCGAAAATTGTAGCAACCTTTATCGCTAGATAGACATCATTTGGAGCATCAATAATAAATTTTGTTATTTCATCTTTCGAGAAAATTTTGGACTTTATGGGTCTAAAACCCACATTTTGGGTCCTCAAAAATAATATAACTGAAATATTTTCTTAAATCCATGATCTTTTCGATCTTAATGACACTTTTTAACATGGAATACCTTGACCATACGGTATTGGGCTTATATGTTTTAGCAAGTTCCGCGAAATATGCCATAAAAACTTCTTTCATACTTTTATTTTTTTTTCTCGCCACACTACTTTTTAAATGCTGTATATTCTTTCTCGTACCTGTGCTTTGACTTGGATGGCAACAAATCTAAATATGCTATTTCGGCTGTTTTTAGAATGGATTCAGGTAATTCCTCGTCAGAAAACTCCATGGGAAACGTTTTTTATTCAAAATCGACGATACTGATCAGAATGTACTAAAGACACTTTTAATTATCGATTACTTTTAATGACTTTGATCTTTTATAATATGGACACCGGCACCTGTCAAAAATAAAAATCTGACAAGCAAATTTAATATATACCAGGATTTTTGAAACAATGTTTTTAAAACAATATTAATTTTTAGTGAATATTTCGTTGATTTTACACCTAATTTGTACAAATAAAAGAATACTATGCCAATAATAAAATCATACTAAGTGAAACTTCAGAATTAAAAATCATTTAAAGTACCTGTTTAAGTGGGAAATTTGCAGGGTTTACTTTTCCGCACTAGTGCGGAAAAGGGACACTTTCCAAACTAAATTGCGTGCGGAAAAGTGCTGCTTTCCACACGCTAGTAGAAAATAGTATATTACATTACAAGTGTGGAAAATGACTAATTTCACACGAGTGGTAATATTGTAGCACGAGGCGTTAGCCGAGTGCGACAAACCCACGAGTGTAAGAAAGTAATTTTTACACGAGTACTGTACACTATTTTTCCTGCGACCACAAATTATTCACCAAAAAAAAAATTAAAGTTTGTCTTTACAGAAAAAATAAAAAACAATTGAGAACTTTGCAACACTAGGGTGATTTTTACTTTGTAACACTAGTGTGATATGTACTTTTCTTCATTGTATTTGACAATATTTTAACATCGAAAATCACCTACCTAGAAGCATTATATAACTTTTATCATTTTGGAATTTAAAAAGGCCCTCACTTAATAAAAATTGTATGGTTTGCTAATAACGGTAATAGAATACGGTTTTCTGCTATTTTAAGGGTTTTTCAAAAATTATTGATACTTACATATTTTAGACATTTTTCTTAATAAAACGTAAGTGGCGCATATCCAAAATATTCCGTTAAAAAAAATATCAGTAAACAAACTTACGGGACCGGGGAGTGAAAAGGGGTGCTGGGTGGGATAAAATTGGTAAAACGAGTTAATGAAACTGAACATCACATGTAAAATTAAGTAAAAATTACATTTTTTCCTTATGTTTTTGAGAAAAAGTATAAAAAATATGAAAATTTTAAATGCATAACCTAAAGTCATAAAAGTAAGAAAAAAACGACTACGAAACGTCAGTTATACCATGCAAAATATGGAAAGCATTTGGCAACGTCGACAGGGTCTGATTCTATTTATGAATGGATAAAAGAAAGGGAATTTATAAAGTGTGTATTAGCCTCAGGTTTTATTAAGGGATAAAAAAAAGATTTAACTAGTTGTTTGAGTACACGAAAACAGAGAGAAAGGAATTTGATCTATAGTTTTTTCTCTGGAGCTTTAAGTCGAACGGTCAAGCGGCAAGGCTGCCTCTATTAAGTGCGTGCTCAAAGGTAGGAGGGAGATTTTTAATTTGGTCTATTACCTGACAACACTGTACCACTGAGCAAGCAGTCAGTGAAAGTTGTTTTTTGTGGTTATGTCTATTTTTGTTTATGTTTTTATATTTTCCGAAATTTTATTATTATTCTTTTAATATTAGAAGAAAGCTTATACTATGTAGTAACTTAACGTTAATAAGATGATTTTCGCTAATTTGGGTTCTACTGTTTAAGGTAAGTAAAAAGTGTTTTTTACTGTCACTATAATAAATATGTCACTTGTAAAACCAATAGCAGTTTTTAGAATGACATCATAATATATATCACACGAGTGTTGTAAAGTACTTTGCAACACTAGTGTGATATAACGCATTTTCTATGCATGGAACCAGTGTACTATTTGCTATTTTCACAAGTGGTCGTAGGAAATAGTATATTACATTACAAGGGTGGAAAATTACTTATTTCACACGAGTGGGAATATTGTTGCACGAGGCGTCAGCCGAGTGCGACAAACCCACGCGTGTAAGAAAGTTATTTTCACACAAGTAATGTACACTATTTTTCCTACGACCACAAGTTATTCACCAAAAAACAATAAAAGTTGTTTGTCTTCACGGAAAAAATAAGAAAACAATTGAAAACTTTGCATCACTAGGGTGATATATACTTTTCCTAACTGCGATATATTATACTGTTTAACAATATTTGTATATCAAAAATCACCTACCTAGTCGCTTTTTATCATTTAAGAATTAAAAAGGTCCTCATTAAAAAATATTGCATGGCTTTTTCAATGTCAATCCCATTAACAGCCTGATAACTTCAAATTTATTTTAAATAACAATGACAGCGATGACAGCTTTATATTATATTTTTGCAACACTAGTGTTGTAAAGTACTTTGCAACACTAGTGTGACATAAGGCATTTTCTATGCATGAAAACAGTGTGCTATTTACTATTTTCACATGTGGTCGTAGAAAAAAACATTTCGAGGATTTATTAGTATTTTAAGGAAAGAAATGGCCTTTTTAATGATGATATTATTGACGGAGCACCTGGCATAATAAGGTATTTGCATATTTAAATGAAAAAACAATAACGGGCCAAAATAATGATGCTACGCGTCATACATTTTCCGCCTTTTGCACCTTTCAGTAAAGTGTATGGAAATATTTTTTCAATACTTCCTTTATATGCTTTGTAGTACGCGGTCAGAGGTTAAACCATCTACATAAAATGTTAAAAAAGTAAGTTTTTGTGTGCGTCATAATAATGATGAAAAAACATCCCTTTTTAAACTGTCGTAAAAATATATATTTTTTAAAAATTAAAATTATTCCAAAATGGTTAATTTTTAGCAGACTTGATCTATTCTTCAAACTCACAGTGTTGCATGTGTGCAGGGGCGGTCACATCCTTTCTATTTCATACATATGTAATGGCAAATATGGACATTTTGGGCATTTAATGATGATATGCCCCCCTCTCAGGGCTGGTCCAAGGGTGAGCGTGATCATGGAATTGAAAAGTGAGAAGTAAGGACCTTCTTTTTTGCTTTTTAAATACGTGGGAGTTTTTTTTCATAATTTTATAAATTAAAGAATGAAAGAACAATAATAAAAATAGGTGAGGGACCTTTTTTCTTTTTTTTTTGGCTCTCCAAAAAGTTGAAAATTTTGTTTCTTTCTACGGGCGCGCGTCAAGATTTTTGTTTTTGGCAGCTCACACATTTTTTCTCAGCCTATGCCCCCCCTCAGAAAGTCGATATGACCGCCCCTGCATGCGTAAACAAAGGTATGTCGCTTAAAAATCTGATTTGTTATAGGGGGTATAGTTTTAGTAGTTTTTTTCTGACATTTAAAAATGGAAAATATTTCAAAAATATTGTTTAAAAAAGATACAGTGGTTTAAGTAACCACCTTATTCTTAACTTTTATGAATGAAGCAAACTTAAAAGCACTTTTCCCAAACTCACATTTTTAAAGTCGGTAAACATCATAACTTCAGAACTACTGAACCAATCTTTTAAAAATTTTTACCACTTTTTCTTTACATAATTTTTCTTAATGAAAAAAATTCCTAATAAAAAATTTGGATGGATTTGTTCAAGACGAAAGTAGGAAACAGGAAGGGAGGAATAATGCAATGAATGAAGTATGTTTAAATCTCGTTTTGTATGGCAAAATCAAATATCGGCCAAATAAAATATTAAAGAGCAAAAAAAGTTATATTGTGCAAGGTCTTCCCACTTAAAACCGTTAGTTCACAACCTTATATATTTTTTAACCTTTCTGGGGGTGGGTACTTATCCCCTCTACCGGGTAATGCTGGTAATTTGTTAATATTAGATACTAATTTAAATGAAAAACAAATAGGCTGAATTTTGGTCAAAAATTGAGTTTTCACTTTAAAAGTACCCCCAAAAAGTGAACAATTAAAACTTCAGTAAAACCTTCACAGCGTTACTTAATGAAAACGCTAATCTTAAGGTACGTATCCAGCAAAGCAACAATTTTTTTATCTTTGGACAAACCACGAAGGCTAAAAGCCTAAATACTAACGTACCGTGGGTGTCTTAAGCGAGGTAAGAGGGAGTCTGTTGACACGGGACGTAAATACTTAAAGATTTGGGGGAAGGAAAGACCTCCGCGGGCAGCAGGTTCCACAATCTAGAAACTCTAGGGATAAAAGAACGAACAAAGTAGGAAGTTGGGGGCTGTCCAGTTGGACCGTAAAGGGATGCATATGCACGGAACCACGAGTTTCTCTGTTGGGAACCGTGAGTGGAGGAACTATACTGAACAATTCTTTAAAACAGAAGCCATGGAAGTACCTATAAAAATGCTATAAATTCCCACAGCCCGACGATGGGCAAGAGAGGGAAGCCTTTCTGTAAGTGAAGGATCATTAATGAGATGAATAGCTCTTCTTTGAATGGAATCAAGAATGCTTAGGGTGGCGGGGGACGCCATGTCCCAGATATGAGAACAATATTCCAAGGGAGGTCGGATTTGGAACACATACTAAGTGTATAAATTAGAAGGGGAAAAATACTTTTTGGCTCGAAAGAGGAATCCAAGCTTTTTTGAAGCTGCCGTGGCTATAGATACAATGTGTTTATGCCAGTTAAGGTTACTTTCAAATGTGACGCCCACAAGATTGAAGGTGTCCTTGCTCTGTAAAACTTGGCCGCTCATAGGTAGAGGATGAGTATTTGGTGACTCTTTTCGCAACAAGGAACATGATTGTGTTTTGGATGCATTAAAATGGACGAGATTTTTGGCGCCCCAATCCAATATTAAATTAAGATCTTGCGAAAGAGATATCTGCATCGCTCTGCGTTTGTTTTCCAAGTCAGGTTTAGTAATGGGTTTAGGAATCTGAAAACTGGAGTGAAAGGTACTATCGTCGGCGAAACTATGAATGGAATTAGTTGTGGACGAGAGAAGGTCGTTGATGTGCAAAAGAAAACAATGTTGGTGCCCGAACTGAGCCCTGAGGGACTCCAGCATTTACTTGGTGAAAGCTTGAAGAATGGCCGTCCACAATAACTGATATACGTCGATCAGATAGATAACTAGAGAGCCAAGTACAGAGTTTGGTAGAAAGACCATAGGAGGGAAGTTTATTAAGAAGTGAGAGAGAGAAGAGAGAGGTACTGGTGGTGTTTTTAGTATATGTTTACCGATTTAATAGCAATAATACCAAAATAGAAAGCAAAATATAAATTAAAAGGCGAAAAATAAAAACTTTTTTAATCAGACCGAATTAAAAAAGTAAATAAAACTCACTAAAAAGTTAAAAATAATATATAAAAAAATAAAATAAAAAAAAACAAAGTCGGGCAAAAACATAAGGGCTAAACTACCAATAACTAAATATGCAAAAGCTTTTTATACTTTTATGTTTTACCCATCTATTATTGATCTGTAATACCTTAAAAACGGAATATGTTATGGTAGCAATAATACCTGCTATCACACCTAGGGCATTAAAAGCGTGCATTATGATAATGCCCGCTTATAATGCCCTAATGCGCTAATATGGAAATTTTATTGCTTATCCAATTTTATTTCTCTCACAATAAAGATCAAGTTTATACAAACATATGTATTAAAATAAAATCAATAACTTACCAGTTCCTGAAAATATGCCATTAAAACGGTTTCGGTTATTTGAAGAATTGCGTTCGCATCTTTCCAAATACCAAATATGCCATACTCCCGATCATACTGTTGCCTTGATTTAACTGGCAAAAGATTTTCGGTCGCTTTTATGACCTTTTCTGTTATATTTTGTGGAATTTCTTCCATTTTGAGCAAATCGTTAAATAAAAAATGCCAACTGACTAACTGATAGAAACATCAAAGCGTAGATGGGAGGTTGCATCAAAGTCAAACTTAACACCAGTTATTATCTACTTACGTATACAGGTACAGGTGCAATTTATTTTTTATATTGCTAATAAATAATGTAATTAGTCATTGAAAAACTCTTTTTTGGGTAAAACATAAAGCATTGTATGCACCACGGGCTTTACTGGACTATAATGCCCATCAGGTCGAAATCTAGACCTCGGGCCAGAGGCCCTCGGGCTATTTCGACCTTCAGGACATTATACTCCTAATAACGCCCTTGATACATAAATAGCTATAATACCATATGTTATTACTTGTCTTTATTTTTTCAATATTTTTAGTTTTTAGTGAGTTTTACTTATTTTTTCAAAGTCAGTTTATTTTTTTTTTGTGTTTATTTCCAGATGCTTCTGAATAATTTGCTGTCATAATCGTATATTTCAGAATTTCCTATAATAAGAATTTTACACAATATTTTTCTAATGTGATCTTTTAATGTACCATTGAGTTTAATAAACAATGACTGGGTCATTAAAAAAATTTATAAAAATGTACCTTGTTGAGCACGAATTAATTATACCACTCCCCCTTAAGCGAGATTCTATTAATGTCGAAAGCTGGGTATTCAAGATTGGAGAATTGCTGTATACGCCACCACAAAAAGGTCGTTTATTTGTTGGAAACAGCTGTAACTTCAGTTTAATTAAAGGTTAGTTTTGTTTGTTATTATTTTTTAAATTTTACACTTAATCGATACATTTGCTCACTGGCTAAAACTAAGATATCGCTATTAGCATACCTAAGCAACGGTGAAATATCAGCATTGTTCCCAGCGATAGCGATCGCCCAGTCGCTAATTAAATAAGTAATAGTTGTTTATTGGACTGGAGTGCTGCGTGACGCGATTCCTTTTGCCATTTTTCTATTTTAATACAGTGTACATGTGTTGTGCGATGCCGCTGCTATACTGCTTTAAATATTCATAACGAAACATGATGTTAATGCACTTTTGATCTTATGCATTAAAACTGTTTAGGTGGTCATAAATTTTAACTATATAGGAATATAAAATAATATTATTAAATCATTTATCTAGCAAATGTAGTAAAAAAAATCTAAATTAAGGTATAAAAATTTGCACCAGCTGCACCCCGGGCAAAACGGCCCTGCCTAAGATATTTTCTTTAGGGTACGAACGCTGTAAGTTCAACACAGCTACGTCATCAACACCTAAATGTTTGCATACAAAAGAACCGACTTGTCATGTATTTTTTTAAAGTACATTCATACTTATTCTGTTCTCACTTCTTGAGGCCAATAAACAACCCTTTTGTCCTCTATTGTCGGCCGGCGCTTTAGCCAGGTGTTAAAGTAAATTCATACTTATACCGTTCTGACTTAAGGACTTCGATTATATTACCTCCAATAAATCTTCCTACCGGCCGGCAGATTCCGTCCAGCTGCAGGCAGGGCCGAAATGGACTTTTTACTTTTACATTGAGAAGCAATTGAAATATTGATAGATAGATATAAATTGTCTAAAAATATGTAAAAATGTGCAAACAGGTATGTAGTTAGTATTTCTAAACATAATTTTACCATGGGTTTCGGGTAATTGTAGCAAAGAATAACTAGCTATCGCAAATTGTAGATATAGAGTTTCTGTAGTCGATGAGATATGTGTTTTTGGCATTTTGCTACTATCAAAGTATGACGTAGCGGTGTTTAACAGGGTGTCCGGGAAAATGTGGGAAATCTCTCGCACACGTATGGAACAGATGAAAATAACACGACAAGTTCCTATAAAATTTTTCCGTTTAAGCCCCCCTGCGGAGATATGATCCCCTAAAGGGGGCAGCTAGAAATCGATTTTTCGTGAATAACTTTTAAAGCGCTCGGTATAATTTGATAATATTTTAGTACGATGCATACTAGTAAAGACCTCTTAAAGATAGTGCCCTTGAAACTTATGTCGCTTCTTTAGTTTGCCAGGGACGGACTAGTTTTCGCACATTATTGATAATATTTTTTACGCCCTGTATGGTGAAGACACAAAAATATGTTTTGGGTAGAATTTAAACCTTTTGCTAAAAAAAGGTACTCTTGTTTGACATCGATAAAATGAGCCGTTTTCGAGTAAAAAATTATTTTAACAACATTTGCAACAAATTCCTGACCTGCTACGAGAGGACTTCAATACTGAATCAAAATTACAAATTACATCGAAAATAAAATATTGTACCACCGCAGGAAGGTGAGGCACTGATCTAAAACGCTTAAAACAGTTAACCCGTTGTCAACATTTGCTAATAAAATATATCTCTTTTGTTAACATTGTTTTCCTGCAATCATCACTAGATTTTTTTTAAACATATTAACAAAAAAAAAGTATCAAGATTATAAATGCCCTATAACGCTTAGGATATCTTCGCATTCGTCTCATTAATTATCCTTCACTTACAGAAAGGCTTCTCTCTCTTGCCCATCGTCGAGCTGTGGGGATTTATCGTTTTTTTATAGGTACTTCCATAGCTTCGGCTCTGAAGAATTGTCCAATATAGTTTTTCCACTTACGGTTCCCAACAGAGAAACTCGTGATGCCGCGCGTATGCATCCCTATCCGGTCCAACTGGACAGGCCCCGAACTTCCCATTTTGTTCGCTCTTTTAGCCCTAGAATTTCTAGATTGTGGAACCTGCTGCCCGCGGAGGTCTTTCCTTCCCCCAAATCTTCAAGTATTTAAGTCCCGTGTCAACAAACTCCCTCTTACCTCGCTTAAGACACTCACGGTACGTTAGTATTTAGTCTTTTAGCCTTCGTGGTTTGTCCAAAGATAAAAAAAATCTTTTGAGAGTGCTCGAGGTACACCTACTTTACTCATCAGAGCATTTATGTCCCTTATAACTAAAAGATGAGCAATAAGGGACTTTTTGTTTGAGGCAACGAACATGAATAGGTTGCAGAGACATTAAACTGGACAAGACTATTGGCATTCCAATTAATAATTTAATTAGGGTCGTAAAGGAGACACTTGCGTTACCCTAATATTTTGCCCTAGGAACGATCAGGTTTTCTTAATACGTAATATTTTATGTAAAAAACAACCATTATTTTTGGCATACAAATGTAAGTAAAATTGCCATAAATCAAACATAAGTTAAATTTAACTTGCACTAGTTAAAGGCTGGCATTTGTTTCCATGGTTTATCTTTAATTTACTAAAATATAAAAAATAATGGTTGCTTGTTATCAAATATTCACGTTTTATAAAAACCTGATTAAAAGTTCCTATGGCAAAATGTTAATAAATAATTTAAAATACCAAAAACCGGATTATTTTTAACACGCTTTTATTAACTTGGGTTGTAACTATCCTATCTATCCATCTATCCATCTATCTATCTGTGTAACGGAATCTTTGAGCCTAATTTTAACCAACTTCCAGCTATTCGATTTCTTTGAAACTTTGCACGTATTAAGGACCCATGACAATGCAATAATCTGCAAACAGTATTCCGTTATCCTGGTTTGGATCGCCAGGAAAAAAATTCCATTATATTATAAAAACAACACCTGTGTTGCCATCTTTTAAGCAACATTCCAAACTTTCTCAGGTTTAGCTACTCTTGACAAAATGGCGGAAGGAATTTTTGATGAATAAACTAGACATTTAACATACCTTACATACATAAATGCATATCGAACTAAAATGAAAAATAGAAATAATAGTTTAAAATAAAAGCGTGTTAAAAACTAAAAAACACGCTTTTATATGCCAACCGAACTAAAAAAATTAGAAAATTATTTTTCATTAAAAAATGTGTCACTTCATAGTAAAAAGCGTGGGAGTTACATTTTACAATTTTTTTCATAACTTTTCCCCTCATAGATATTGGCAAATATAATAATTATAACATTTAATATATTAAGCTTTTTTACTATGAAGTGGACAATATTTTTTTTAATGAAAATAATTTTCTAATTTTTAGTTCGGTTGCATATAAAAAGCGTGTTTTTTTAAACTATTATTTATTTACTGGCATTTGTTTTCCATGGTTATCTTTAATTTACTAAAATATAAAAAATAATGGTTGTTTGTTACATTAAATATTAACGTTTTAATAAAACCTGATTAAAAGTTCCTAGGGCAAAATATTAACAAAATAATTTAAAAATACCAAAAAATAGGATTATTTTTACCCCTATTTGCGTTAATAAATTATTAATAAAAATGGTTTCCGTCATTGCAGTCAATAAAAAACAAAGTTATAACAAGATTGTTTAAAGTAAAACATAATTACTTTTTTCATGGCCTACTATCTAACCAATATCAGTCATAAATGACAAAATATGCAATATCTCAGAAACGGCTGAGAAGAAATATAAAGTGTAACACATTTTTAAAACGGTAATTTTTTAACCATTTTAATAGTGAAAAAATATACAGGGTGTTCCATTTAAAATTTCCAAAAATAAATAAATAAGTCAAAAATGTGCCACCCTAGAAAAAAACTAAAATCATATCTGCAATCTGCATAAAAGTTGCTGTAGAAATGTTTTTACAGAATTAAAAAATATTTAAAAATAAAAAAGTTATAAAGGATAAAAGAAAACGCAAGAAATTAAGAAACACGCTGTAGCGAGTAAACGACGCAAGATAGCGAATTGCGGTTTTCACTAGTAAATTTGGCTTAAAATTTGTGAGTCATCCACCTAATTTGGGCGAGTGTGTAGTTTCATATTTTGTTTAGCAATTTTTGTTTCAATAATATTAATAAAAATATCAAAAATATGGTTTTATATGCCAATTAAAATAATTTTATAAGCAAATTTATACTGGTGGTTCATACTTAATAACTAACTTGGAATAAACAAAATAATGACTAGAAAAATAAAAACGTAAGAAAAGAATGGCCAAATTACAAATAATAATTTATTTCTATATATGCTATCCATCATTCCACAAAATATAATTTTGTTTCCCAGAGGATGCGAATTAAACCCATTTAAATTTTTAGTTTTTTTGCGAATGTATATTAGCAGTGGTTTCCTGTCTATCTAATGTTGTCTAGCACGACTATTACTTAAATTTTTATCACACATGAAGATAATAGCCACCCATAAGAAGACAAAAAGCGATAGTTTAGGCGTTTACGGTCGAGTGCGGTCAGGTTAAGACCCTCTTCTTCCACCTGTGGCCGTCCGGCACGGCGTCACTTCCGTTTCTCACAAGATTTCATCGCCCGCGCCCAATAATTACATCCGAACGCCAAACGCCACTCGCGAACGCAAACCCTACAAATTACCCCCGGGTGACGTTTGGTTAATCCCTAATTTTGGTATAGTAAGAACATTTTAAAAGCGCAAATTCGGTACCCTTTGAAAATAATACAAAAAAACATAAAAAAGGCCGCCTTCAATCGGACTTTTTTATACAAAAGCGACGCTATCCTTTACAGCGACGCCGACGGGCCGATACACTATGGGATAGAAATTCATTATTTTGGCCAAAAAGCAACTTTGAAATTTTAATGGCTCATGCTGTGTATTTCAAAGTAGATACTCCAAACTATATGTACGCAAAATTATAAAAGGATATGACGACTTCTATTGGGGTAATAAGAAACTTGAAATTGTATTTTAAGTAAACATAAATATACAACATTTAATATATTTAGTTTATTATTAGCCTCATTTACTAAGAAAACTAAAAGAGTTTAAATAATAAGAGCTATTGTTGTGTTTCCGATGCATTCTCGCGAAGTCTCGCTACTTTTGTCAAAGATTTTTTTACCTTTTTCTTTATCAGTTTTTGTACTTACAATTGCCTTCCTACCTTTTGCTACTTCTGAGTGTAAGGACAGATACAAGATTTTTTATAATTTACAAGGTTTTCCATTTTAAAATTTAATATGTTTTGTCCTACACTGTATATCCTAAAAGATAAAAGCATTCTGATGAAAGATATGGATTCTACAGAATCTACCCAACAAGCAGTGTTTTTTATTTACTTTATACGTTAAAAAATAAAAAAGTTGGGAAGATGTATCTTTATTACGCTTCTAAGAATAATTTAAAATTATTTTTCAGATTTGGATGGTCATATTTCCGAAACTAATTGAGATAGACACATCAAATGTAGTATTTTTTTTAAAGCATTTTAAAAGATTTTTAGTGGCGATATAATATTCACGGTATTCCATTTAAAAAAATCATACCTATTGTCGTATCCTGTATATCATATGAGATAATAACCATCAGATTACTGATTAGAATACTACCGAATTAACCAAACAAGCTGACATTTTAGTTTATTTTGTACAATAAAAAATAATAATGTTAAGAGGGGTGTAAATTTATAATAACATATAATAAGTTTTAGGTTTCCAAAAGAATTTGTAATTATTTATAATATTTTTCCAGTAAAAAGCACCTCATTTTAAGTTAGATTGGTAAGTTTCAGAATTTTGACCAAAAAAATTAATTTCTATCCCATAGTGCGATGACCAGCTGCATCAACCGGCATATCATAAAAGAAATATAGCAAAGGCGGCCGCGAAGACAAGCATGCCGATTTATTTGCTTTAAACTTTTTGTGATTTTTTTCTTATCAAAGAGCACCGAATTTACATTTTTAAACAGTTTCTTCTATATACAGGGTGGGTTTTTAAAACTTACAATGGCTATATTTTCTTAATCAAGGCAAATATCAAAAAATAAAAAATACCGTTTTTATAAAACCTGCTCAAGCAGCAAGCTGACGTCATTATGACGCCATTTTTTAGTCATTTTTGGTCATAAGACGTCATTTTAATAACGTGTTTTTGACGTCCTTAAAGTGACGTCTATTCGACGTCATTTTTTGTCATACTAGCTCATAAAAATCTAATGACGTCATGTTTAGAAAACCCGCCAGGAAAATTTTGTGACATTATATGATTCGTGACAAAATCTAACCGAAATATTATGACAGAAACATAAGAGTAATAATTTTACATAATTGAAATAGGAAAAAACTCTACCGATAGATGGCGTAATGGAAAATAAACTACTACGTTTAATCAACATCGTCGCTTCTTATAAAAAATGTTTGAAGGTTGTTGTTATTGCCTATACCGTACCGATGAGGATCAAATTAGCTCGAGGCCGGTCTGCGGTTGGTGATCTCAATTAGCTTTGAAATAAATATCTTCAGTGTCCCGAAAGATGCGACCTTGCAGTGCAAAGAAATTGCAAGGAAGTTTACTACATAACTAGAGGTAATTTCACTAAATAAAATATTGTATCATTTTAGCTTTAAAAAAAATATATATATATATATATATATATATATATATATATATATATATATTTATATATATATATATATATATATATATATATATATATATATATGCGTCAATTCTTCAATTCTTGGCATTTTAAAGACGTCATTAACGGGATGTCTGTTTCATTTTAACGCCACTTTTATCGTCATCTTATGACGTCTTTACTGACCAAAAATGACTAAAAAGATACGTTAATAAGACGTCAGCTTGCTTGGGTGGAGAAAATATAAATGACGTATTTTTCAAAACACCTCTATCAACCCCTTAAGCCTCACCCTTAGTCACTAAAAATCTTAAATGTTAATACGTTATATTGGATTTGGAGCGCCAAAAATATTGTTCAATTTAATGCATCCACAGAGAAAAATAAAAAACAGAAATGTTTTGATAATTTCTGTCTCCAAATTTATTTTCTTCTAATTTTATATTATTTTTTAACTGTGGATGAATAATAAACAGAATTTGGTTATACGGATTATAAATAATTTAATAACAATAAAATAAATTTAAAAACCACAGTTACCCACTAATTTTCCATCCTTCTTTACGCGTTGTTAAACACAATAAGGGTTGGAGTGTTTATAATGTATACTCACCTGCTGCTTTCACTTGTCTTACTTCCGGGGAAAATTAAGTTCTTAAATTTATAACTCTATAAATTCAACGCTTTTTTGCCGCTTTTAAAAACCTAGCTTTTAAAGTAAGCACTTATAAAATATCACAAAAGCATTTGTGCTAAAGTCCACTTATTTAGGATATATGTTTTATTATTTACTTTATTATTTTATTTGACTGAAGTTTTAAGGGCATTTGGTTCACAATAAAATTTTCAGGTTTAAAGATTTTCGCTGGCTTGTATAGAAGGAACAGTTTAAAAATGTAAATTCGGTGCTCTTTGATAAGAAAAAAATCACAAAAAAGTTTAAAGCAAATAAATCGGCGGCATGCTTGTCTTGGCGGCCGCCTTTGCTATATTTCTTTTATGATATGCCGGTTGATGCAGCTGATCATCGCACTATGGGATAGAAATTATTTTTTTGGTCAAAATTCTGAAACTTACCAATTTAACTTAAATGGGTTCTTTTACCGAAAAAATATTATAAATTATTACAAATGCTTTTTGGGAACCTAAAATTTATAATATGTTATTATAAATTTACACCCCCTTAACATTATTATTTTTATTGTACAAAATAAACTAAAATATCAGCTTGTTTTGTTAATTCGGTAGTATTCTAATCAGTAATCCAATGATTATTATCTCATATGATATACAGGGTACGACAATAGGTATGATTTTTTTTTAATGGAATACCCTGAATATTATATCACCAACAAAAAAATCATTTAAATGCTTTAAAAATATACTGCATTTGATGTGTGTATCTCAATTAGTTTCGGAAATATGACCTTCCACATCTGAAACATAATTTTCAATTATTCTTAGAAGCGTAATAGAGATACATCTTCCCAACTTTTTTATTTTTTAACGTATAAAATAAATAAAAACACTGTTTTGTTGGGTAGATTCTGTGGAATCCATATCTTTCATCACAATGCTTTTATCTTTTAGAATATACAGTGTAGGCCAAAACATATTAAATTTTAAAATGAAAAACCTTGTAAATTATAAAAAATCTTGTATCTGTCCTTACACTCAAAAGTAGCAAAAGTAGGAAGGCAATTGTAAGTACAAAAACTGATAAAGAAAAAGGAAAAAAATCTTTGACAAAAGTAGCGAGACTTCGCGAGACTGCATCGGAAACACAACAATAGCTCTTATTAATTAAACTCTTTTACTTTTTTTAGTAAATAAGGCTAATAATAAACTAAGTAGATTAAATGTTGTATATTTATGTTTACTTAAAATACATTTGCAAGTTTCTTATTACCCCAATAGAAGTCGTCATATCCTTTTATAATTTTGCGTACATGTAGTTTGGAGTATCTACTTTGAAATACAGAGCATGAGCCATTAAAATTTCAAAGTTGTTTTTTGGCCAAAATAATGGATTTCTATCACATAGTGTATCGGCGTGTCGCTGTAAAGGATAGCGGCGTCTTTGTATAAAACAGTCCGATTGCAGGCGGCCTTTTTATGTTCTTTTGTATTATTTTTAAAGGGTACCGAATTTGCGCTTTTAAAATGTTCTTATTATAATCAGATTTGTTCTATCTCTTTTAGTTTTTCGCTAAACCATGAAATGTCAACGGAAAGGCGCCACCCTATACATAGGGTGATTTTTTTATTCAACACAAAATTTTAAATGCCATGGAAAGGAGGAAGTCTCTTAAAATATTATGTTTACCTCGGCTAGGCGCTTATTTAAATAAGTTATTATTTCCGGATTGTCTTCAATGCGTAAGGTGGTGGCATCGAAAAACAGGGGTGTTTTGTCTTTAAAACAAACAACAGATAGTTTTGTGTGTGTTTACCAAATATCCTAAACGGTCTTTTCTATTAGACCCACTTTAGAATACTATATACCGGGTGTTGCTCCGTCGAACGGGACATAAGGAATCCCATGGTAAATTTTGAATTGGTCCAATATTGGCTCCCTAATTATTTTGGAAGAAAATATAATAAGGATTTTTTAAAGAGCACAAAAAGTTGTACCCAGTGTACAAATTTCAGCTCTTCTCAGTCCGCCAGCTAAGAGATAAATGCTAAAATAAGTTACGAATCTCCTATCTTCTTACCCGCCTTGTATTATTAGAAGTTTATAATAAAATACTAGAAAAATTATTTAACCTCTTACTCTCAAGTTGTTAGATCAATGTGACATCATTTTTAAATAATGAACTACTTAAATCGAGAAAAAATCACCATTATAAAATGGTTTTACCAGGAAAATAGTTATCGAAGGGTAGCGGACATGTTTGCAGCCTATTTTCCCAATAGGCAAATACCAAGTAAATCGACAATAGAACGGACGATAAAAAATTTGAAACTACAGGCACAGTAATAAATAATTGCAAATGTAAAGAAAATCGACGTGATCTTTCGCCAAAAGATTTTTTCTATGGGGACATTTAAAAACTAAGCTACCAATAAAAAATATGAAAATTTAGTCCAGCTAAGGAATTCCGCTTCCGCTGAATGTGCCAGAATATGGATGTACCAACTAGCCAACGTAAGAAATGAGTTTTATAATGGTTTGGGTTATTTTCTGGCAGTTAATAGAGGAATATTTGAGCATTTGATTAAATCCTGATATTTTCGTCATAAATTTACTTCTAAATGTAGAAAAATTTGTTTTATTGTCTTGCGTAACTGTGAGTGCATGTGTTCGAATTAGCTGTAAACTAAAATGAAATGCGACGATTCTTTTTGAAATTCCCGTATAAAATTGTTCAGTTTTGGCAATGACATTATATATTAATGATCTAAATTGTCACTAATAAATCGATATGTTGTTTTTATTGTTGATTTCTAGAGTACAGGGTGCATAATGAGATACTACGTTGCAGAAGTATTAAGCTGTTTACTCTTTACTGGTTGGTTGAAAAATGCTCAAATTTTCATTTTGGGTGGAACTTACTGTGCTCTTCAATAAATCCCAATAGCATTTTTTTCTAAAATAATTAGGGGAGCCAATATTTGACTACTTTAAAATTTACATGGGATTCCCTATGTCCCGCTCGACGGAGCAACACCCTACTATAAATAGTTATGTGACGAGTATATAAAGAGATATAGGCAAAGATCCGAATAGAAAGCGACCTTCACCCATTTGTTTACCAGATAAAAACTGTTTTATATTAAAGATGTATTTAAACAAATACCGGGTGACAACGAAATTGCTATCCAGCAATTTATTTTCTTTAGTGCAACCATATAGTTTTTAAATTTAGGGACGTTATATTGTATCATCAATATGTCAATTTTGGATATAATAGCATCTGTGTATTACTTCCGGGTTAACCGGAAGTAATATAAACTTTGTTATATGGAACACTCTGTATATTTTTTATAATTTGAATTCTACAGGTCATTCCTGATATAAAACCTCGGTATATTTCCCAAGATGTATATTCTTTAAGCTATTCCTGATATAAATCCTATAAAATACCCATAGCCTATCCTTTCTAGTTTTAGAGAAAACGGCGTTTGAAAAGTCCAGACGACGACAAAATATCCATGTAACTCTCTATTGTGTGGTCGTTTAGACCTTTTTAAACTCAGTTTTCTCTAAAACTAAAAAGTTTGGTTATGGGTATTTTATAGGTTTTATATCAGGATTAGCTTAAAGAATTTAAATCTTTGGGGTACAGGGTGTTCCGTTAAAATTATCAGGGTTATCATACTTGAAAGTTCAAATTTTACAGCACTTCCGGTTAAACAGGAAGTAATATTATAATGGTCTCTAAGGGTAGAGTCTTTTAAAAGAACTATTTTAAGCAATTTTAATTTTTGCGATGTTCATTTGTTTTCTCATAAAACTGCATAATGTGCTGTCGTTTGGACATTTTTAAACGCCATTTTCTCCAAAACCAAAAGAGTTAGGTTATTAATATATCCAAGGTTTTATATCAGGAATGACCTGTAGAATGCAAATACTAAAAATATATAGGGTGTTCCATTTAAAACATCAAAGTTTATATCACTTCCGGTTAAACCGAAAGTAATACACAGATGGTACTATATCTAAAATTGGCATCGATAATACAATATAATGTCCCTAAATCTGAAAACTGTACGGTTGCACTGAAGAAAATATTGCCATAGAGTTGCCTAAAAATTTAGGGCAAGGCTATGACCAATTAAAAAAAAAGTAAGTTTTAAAATTTTTGACTGACCCTGTATAATGTTAATTCTCATTTTTTTTTAATACTTTTATATAAGAACATTTTGTTTTCTTTATTTTATGAATAAAGCTGTGGTAAATTGTCATATTTAAACTAAAAAAAATTTTTTTGTACATTCTGATTTATTTAAAAATATATATTTTAATAACTAGCATACGTACGTATTTAAAAATATAGGGGTTGCAATTATACAAGGTGTGTTAGAAATTTTGAGGTTTTTTTTAAATTAAATATGGCCTTGACCTAATTTTCTTAGGCACCCCTATGGCGATACCTTTGTTTAAATGCTATCTTTAATATACAACAGTTTTTATCGGTTAAACAGGTGGGTGAAGGTCGCCTCCTATTCGGATCTCCTACTATCACTTTTTTACGAAAGGGAGGTTTGACAGAACAAGCTGTCAGGCAAGTGCGGTAATTTTATGAGTAAAAAAACAAAACTCTATGCATGATTTGCACACTATATTTTAAGTTATGGTGGAATTTATGGTAACTTGATAAATTAAATTCTAGTAGTAGGCCTTTATTCAAAACTCATTTTGAATTTGTATTTTATTTCAATGCCTACTACAATGAACTTAAATATCAATTCATGCAATGTAATAGTAAACGCGACATCAACTGAACCAGAGTTGGGTAATCTTCGAATAATCGGTATTCTGAATACTATTCAGAATACATTTTGCCGGTATTCGAATAGATTTATGTGTTTGGTATTCGGTATTCGACGGAATACTTTTTTGGTCAGTATTCGGTATTCTTTATTCTGAATATCGTTTCTGAATATTCTGGTATTCGAATACTGGTATTCGAATACCGATATTCGAATACTGGTATTCGAGTACTGGTATTCGAATATCGGTATTCGAATACTGATATTCAAATACCTATATTCTGGTATTCAAATCCTGAATTTAATACTGTTTGCTTATTTTATGAATATTACGTTACTTTTTATGCATCTGTTCGCGGTGGTTTTGCCGACGACGGGGTAAAATTTGTTATAAGTCATATATATCATCTGCAAACTAACAGTTTAGGAAGTTAGTTTTACAAATTAAAAAAAAAATTAATTCAATATGTTTTTTAAATCTTGATCTGTTGTTTCTATGGTCCTAATAGTAAGGTAGTTGCAAACAAAAATATATCTAAATTAATTATTTTAACTTCTTTGGGGTTTTGCTATTAAAAAGAAAACAAGTAACTTGGCACAACATATAAAAAGTGACATTGCAAACTATGTTTTCTATGTATTAGGTTAGACTAATATGTATTTATCTTCATTTTACACAAAAGGGATGTGTATAATAAATTTTATTATGTCAGTTTAAATCATGACTATCTGGTTAATCGTAGATAGTATGAACATGTATCCCCCTACCAAAAGTGAAGTCAATAGTTTAAAAAATAGAAAAGTTATTTTTGGAAAATTTGGGAGACGTCTTGTATGCTTGAAATGATTACTTTTAAGCAAAAACAAAGTACGCCACTGC
Source organism: Listronotus bonariensis (assembly GCA_014170235.1). Lineage (NCBI taxonomy): Eukaryota > Metazoa > Arthropoda > Insecta > Coleoptera > Curculionidae > Listronotus > Listronotus bonariensis. The sequence continues at coordinate 50,721 of JACEGR010001877.1, forward strand.
ATTTTTGTTATGGAAAAACGTAGAAAAATAAGAATGAGTTGCTTTTTCAAGAGAAAGGAGGTTTTTTGCTCCTCAGTATTCATGAATACCCAATCGTGATATTCATGAATACCGAGTATTCGAATACTTTTTTGTAGGTATTCGAAAATATTCGGTATTCGAATACTTTTTTTACGGTATTCGTATTCGTATTCGAATACCAAATTTCAGTATTCGACCCAACTCTGAACTGAACCAAACGGTCAAGTTACCTTTGATTTCGTCATTATTTCTTTTTGTTTATGTGTCACTAGTTTTAGAATTTGACAATTTGCAAATAAATTTAATAAAAATTATTGAAAATTATTAGTAATAATGAATTTGGCTGACTAAGAAATTGAAAAGAAATGTATACTGTTTTAGTATTATTTCTACAAAAAGTAAGTAGATACAATTTTCTGAAATTAAATATTAAATGCATAGGTATAAAGAGGATAATTGTCTTTTAAAAATAGGGAGGCTATGATTTTTTGTTGCAATATAATGGCTGTGATTTCATATATTTTTTTAGGTAACTACAAATTTAAAAGGTTTTAAACGAAATGTTTACAGCTCCTAACAGTCTACTTGAATAACCCGCCTTCTTGACTAGCCATCACCAACTAATTACACAACACACACTAATTAGGTAATGAATACACTTAATTATGTTTACTAAAAACTATTTTCTTTAAAAAAAAACTAAAAAGCTAGAAAACCACGTAGAAAACAATTGCACAAAGCGGCCAAATAAAAGCAAGATTGCCTCATCTGTCAAATTGTCAAATCTTGCTAAGCGGGAAATTTGAATTTATCACCTTTGGTCTAAATCGTCAAAATTAACCTAGCTAATTTTACCATCATTTTATTTTTATTCTCTTAAAAATATATAATAAACATTTTGTTTGACTTAATTTTTATTTGCATGATTTGTAACAATAAAATGTTAGGAAAAGGCCATTTCCTTTAAATTATGTAAAAAAACATAAAATAATGTTGTTTGGCTGCCATTATAAATAAAACAGATCAAAAAATTGCTCTAATGTTAGTTAAATACCAATGTTAATAATATGGTTTGAAAAGTATAAATATGCGTTGAAGGTTTGCCTTCAAAAATCCAATATTTATTTGCCTGCAACAAAAAGGCATGCTTTATTTAATCAGGATTGGTATGCCGCCATTTTTGTATGCTTTCCGGCAATTCGCCTGCATGTAAAATTTATTGACAATTGAGTGTTTATTTAGGGTTAACTTTTTAATGCGTATTAGATGTTGGCATAATATTGCCACCAATTGCCAATGCTTTACCATCAATGCCAATTAATAAAATGTATATTGCCGGCAAAAAGTGTTTGCTGGGAATGGTATTTTAAGAAATTTTTATACGGTCGTAGAAAAATATAGTATGTAACACATGCATAAAGTGTCATATTTTTTACTCATGGGATTGCCGCACTCGCCTAACGGTTCGTGCTGTCAAAATTCCCATTCGTAAAAAAGTATCACTTTATGCACTTGTTACATAAATTACTATTGTGAATTTATTATTATGTATAGATCTTAAAATTCATAAGTAAACTTATCGGTATAAAATCGTAATAAAACGAATGAGTAAAGAGGTGCTGTGGCGCGCACGGAATGACCTCATAAAGCGTGCATAAAAAGGCCTGCATTCGAAATGAGTGTTCGACCTTCGAACCGATAATTAAAATCATGAATTTCTTATTTCGCGCCGCGGCCGATTGCTCTTCACGGCTAAAGGTCACCATTTCCTGTTTCACTAAAAAGTTAATCAAAAAAATTGTTTAAAAACAGGGAAAGTGTTTTTAAATTACTTTACTTAATCCTCATGCATTTTGGAAAAAATACAGCTTTACTACAATCACTATTATTTATTATTAAATAAACCAATTCAAGGGTAATAATTAATAGTTTAAAAAACTAAAAAAACACGCTTTTATATGCAACCGAACTAAAAATTAAAAAATAATTTTTCATTAAAAAAATATTTTCACTTCATAGTAAAAAGCGTGGGGTGCTTAATATATTAAATGTTATAATTATTATATTTGCCAATATCTATGATGGAAAAGTTATGAAAAAATAGTAAAATGCACCCCACGCTTTACAATGAAGTGAAAATATTTTTTAATGAAAAATTATTTTTAATTTTTAGTTCGGTTGCATATAAAAGCGTGTTTTTTAGTTTTTTAGACTATTAATTATTTTTCATTTTTTAGTTCGTTATATTGCACAAAATTCTTAATATAACAGTAAATTAGAACATACTATTTAATTAAGCAGCAAAAAGAAAATAACCAGCCCCTTTTTTATTAGTTCTGTGCCCCTGTATATTAAATTTGGTCAAAATGGGGGTTGCTCCAACTTTCGAAACAATTACCCAATTTGCATAAATAAGACAAATATTTTTAAAATATTACCTTTTTAAACTAAAAAGAAATTTACCATAAATGTTTTTTTGAGTTTACTTTAGTTTACTTACCTTAAGTGATATTTTAATGTAGTTTGCTAATCTCCATTTCCAGTCTTTGTCCTAATCTAACATTCGGTACAAGTACCTAACACTCAATAAAGGCCTTCTTTTAGAAAGTATGAATGGAAGATGGTATAAAAGTTATATGCAATAACTTGTTAGTTACTTTTATTTGCTTCTTGTATTTCAATTAAAGTGTATACTTTGTTTTTAAGAGCTTAGTTAACTGATTTTTTCAACTTTAATTTCACATTAAAGGAATTTTTAGGTTATGTTATGACTGAATGACTGTGAATTTTGTCAGATGTCAATTGGTAATACATATTTCTGTTTTATGACCGCCTGTTTTAAATAATTTTTCATTAAAAAAATATTGTCATTTTATAGTAAAAGCGTGGGGTGCATTTTACTATTTTTCATAACTTTTCCATCATAGATATTGGCAAATATAATAATTATAACATTTAATATTTTAAGCACCCCACGCTTTTTACTATGAAATGACAATAGTAGCAAATTTTAAAATTTTTCCAACAGATTGCAACTCACTAAAAAATTTCTTCTTCATTAAGTAGCAAAGTTTGAAATTTTGCCAACAGATGGCAATCCAGGCAATGTTTGGACCGTTGCCAACATATTGCAACCCACTAAAAAATTTCTTCTTCATTTAATAGCAAAGTTTGAAATGTTGCCAACAGATGGCAACCTAGGTGTTGTTTTTATAATATAATGGAATTTTTTTCCTGGCGATCAAAAACAAGATAACGGGATACTGTTTGCAGATTATAGCATTGTCATGGGTCCTTAATACGTGTGCAAAGTTTCAAAGAAATCGAATAGCTGGAAGTTGGTTAAAATTAGGCTCAAAGATTCCGTTACACAGGCAGATGGATAGATAGATAGTTACAACCCAAGTTAATAAAAGCGTGTTAAAAAAGAATATTTATTGGATGGTAATTAGTTGGGTACTCGCCAAAAATTAAATTAAAAGTACTAAAAAACCAAAAAATTAAAATGAGTAAAAAGATACTTTAAAATCGACGTTTCGGTGGAGATATATAGATGACATTTTTCTATATACCAACATGACGAATACTGTTTAAATAATTTTTTAACACACATTAATACATAAGAACCAACTATTAAGTTTACTTTAGAAAAAGAAAACAACTCACAACTACCATTTCTTGACATTTTAATAAAAAAAGTTTTAAACAATTTTGAAACAAAAATCTACAGAAAGGCTACACATACAAATAGATACTTAAATTTTAACTCAAATCACCCAATAATGATGGTTAAAAACGAAGTTGTAAAATGTCTATTTAACAGAATTAAAGTCATTTGTTCGAATCAAAATATAAATATTGAAAAAGATTATTTAAAAAATATTTTAATTCAAAATAATTATCCTCTTGATTTTATAAATAATTGTTTCCTTGAATTTGAAACTTCAGTTATAAGACAAAATCAAAATAGACCTATTACAAATTTATTTTTACCATACATTCCCGGACTATCAAATAAAATTCAACAAATAGCACATAAATTTAATATCCGCACAATCTTTAAAACACAAAACACTATCAGATCTCAATTAACAAAAACAAAACCATACAACTTAAATGAAAATACAAAAAATGTCATTTATAAAATACCTTGCGAATGCAATAAGTTTTATATAGGTGAAACTTGAAGACCATTAGCCAGACGCATAAAAGAACACAGATTATACATTAAAAACACAGAATTTCATAAATCAAAAATCTGCCAACACGCATTTGACAACAATCATAGAATAAACTGGGATGCTTCGAGCATTTTAGCAAAGGAAACTTGTTCTAAAAAACGCAAAATCAAAGACAGTGCGAATATATTATTAAATACAGATAATTGTGTAGCATCAATTTCAGTTAATTTAAATAACACTTGGTTGCATTTGCTTGATACTGAAGTATCTTCAGGAAGACTAAAAATTAACTAACTATTCACGTTTTTGTAATATAAACAATAAATACACCAGCAACCAGATATCTATGTCACTATGACACTATAACCAAACAAAGATATTTGACATTTAATGTCAAAGAGATTTCAGAATCTCCTAAAAAAAAGGTAAAAATATTAAAATTTAAAACCTAATAATAGTTAATTTTTATTTTTATTATTTGTATTCAATTTATCTTGACAACGGTTGCAGATTTGCCACCGAAACGTCGATTTTAAAGTATATTTTTACTTGTTTTAATTATTTTGGTTTTTTAGTACTTTTAATTTAATTTTTGGCGAGTACCCAACTAATTACCATCCATTAAATGAATCCGCCGAACTACAGAACATATCTTCAATAAAAGAATATTTATATTCCACGACCGTTAAAAAAAATGCTGTTTTTTAACCCTTAACATGAAGTTAAAGTACTTTTTCTAGTACACTACATAAAGTGTTAAAAAAGTAACTTTTTTAACACTTCGAGGCTTTTTAACACGGTTTTATTAACTTGGGTTGTAACTATCTATCTATCTATCAATCTATCCATCTGGCTGCCTATGTAACGGAATCTTTGAGCCTAATTTTAACCAACTTCCAGCTATTCGATTTCTTTGAAACTTTGCACACGTATTAAGGACCCATGACAATGCAATAATCTGCAAACAGTATCCCTTTATCTTTTTTTTTAATCGCCAGGAAAAAAAAATTCCATTATATTATAAAAACAACACCTAGGATGCCATCTGTTGGAAAAATTTCAAACTTTGCTATTAAATGAGGAAGAAATTTTTAGTGGATTGCAAAGTGTTGACAACAGTCCAAACATTTCCTGGAGTGCCATCTGTTGGCAAAATTTGAAACTTTGCTACTTAATGAAGAAGAAATTTTTAGTGAGTTGCAATCTTTTGCAAATTTTAAAATTTGCTACCATTGTCATTTCATAGGGGGCTGGTTATTTTCTTTTTGCTGCTAAATTAATTAGTATGTTCTAATTTACTGTTATATTAAGAATTTTGTGCAATATAACGAACTAAAAAATGAAAAATAATTAATAGTTTAAAAAAACTAAAAAAACACGCTTTTATATGCAACCGAACTAAAAATTAAAAAATAATTTTTCATTAAAAAAAATATTTTCACTTCATAGTAAAAAGCGTGGGGTGCATTTTACTATTTTTCATAACTTTTCCATCATAGATATTGGCAAATATAATAATTATAACATTTAATATATTAAGCACCCCACGCTTTTTACTATGAAGTGAAAATATTTTTTTTAATGAAAAATTATTTTTAATTTTTAGTTCGGTTGCATATAAAAGCGTGTTTTTTAGTTTTTAAACTATTAATTTTCATCCTTTGAATTAGTGTTTTGTTTCAATGCCTACTATAATAAACTTAAATATTAATTTATGCAAAATTAACATTCATAGGTTTAGATAAATAAAACATGTATAAAATGGTATTTTGGGAAATTTTTATACGGTTATGTAACACAAGCATAAAGTGTCTTTTATTTACTTTATTAAAGGTTTTGACGGTTTGCTGCTGTTGCAGTTGTTGCTAGTCTACAGTTTCTCCTAAGTGTTTTAGTGGTTATCATCGTGGATTTTATTAAACATTTTATAATTCTATCCCACATTTTCTTCTTTAATTAAATTTTTACATGCAGAAGTTGCATCTAGAAACTTAAATACCCTTGATGGTATTGAAAATACTTTGTTTTTCCCCTCCGAGAAAAAATGAAGTCGCAAAAGCGCAACCTATAACTGTATTTTTTCGTAAATTTGGTCAAATTATATCGACAAATTTTGCAAAATTATCTATTTTTTCAAAGTAGAGCCAGTTTAAATTTTAATTATAATAAATTGGATTTGATTTTGAGAGTTTTGGCAGAGGGGTTCTCCCCATCTAAACCAAATACCTTTTTTTTTCTTAAATTACAATGTAAAATTTTGTTTACCAATGTATTCCTCTTAACGCCAATAGCATCTAGTATACAGACTGTCCATGGATGGGGTTAACATTAGGACAAATGGATCAAAAATGACATTTTTGGAAAAAAGTCATTCTTTATCAAAATTTTTGCTTGTAAAAAATGGGATTCACGAAGAGAAAATGTTATTTTGTTTTTTGAAAAACATAATTTTTCTCCAAAAGTAAACCACCTTTATTTTTAATTTTTAAGCAAAATGTCATTAGGGAAATTTATTTAGGATAAAGTTTGTCTGTGTCTGAAAAATTATGTTGTTTAGGAATTTGGAGAAAGCAGCTGTTTAAAAAGCAGATTATGAAAGTTTTTAGGTTATGTTGTTAAAAAAATTAAAATAATTAATTTTTGAAAACTCCTAAAATCAGTTTCATAAAATTTTAAATAATGTCATTGAAAATGCTATTTTAAATACATTTTCTAAATAATATTTTGCCTAAAAAGAAAAATAAAGGTAGGTAGCTTACTCTTGGAGAAAAATAGTATTTTTCAAGTTTTTACGTACCCTGTATACAAAATCAACATTTTCTCTTCGTGAATCCAATTTTTTTATTAAGAATACCTACCTTTTATCGAAAAAGGATTTTTTTTCATCTGTCCTCTTGTCAACCCCATCCGTGGACAGGTGGACAGTCTATATACAGGGTGTCTACGTATAGTAAGAACATTTTAAAAGCGCAAATTCGGTACCCTTTGGAAATAATACAAAAAAACATAAAAAGGCCGCCTGCAATCGGGCTATTTTATACAAAGGCTTTACAGCAACGCGCCGATACACTATGGGATAGAAATCCATTATTTTGGCCAAAAAGCAACTTTGAAATTTTAATGGCTCATGCTGTGTATTTCAAAGAAGATACTTCAAACTACATGTACGCAAAATTATAAAAGGATATGACGACTTCTATTGGGGTAATAAGAAACTTGAAAATGTATTTTAAGTAAACATAAATATACAACATTTAATGTAGTTAGTTTATTATTAGCCTTGTTTACTAAAAAAGTAAAGAGTTTAAATAATAAGAGCTATTGTTGTGTTTCCGATGCAGTCTCGCGAAGTCTCGCTACTTTTGTCAAAGATTTTTTTACCTTTTTCTTTATCAGTTTTTGTATTTACCTTCCTTCCTTCCTTCCTACTTTTTGCTACTTCTGAGTGTAAGGACAGATACAAAAATTTTTATAATTTACAAGGTTTTCCATTTTAAAATTTAATATGTTTTGTCCTACACTGTATATCCTAAAAGATAAAAGCATTCTGATAAAAGATATGGATTCTACAGAATCTACCCAACAAAACAGTGTTTTTATTTATTTTATACGTTAAAAAATAAAAAAAAGTTGGGAAGATGTATCTCTATTACGCAACTAAGAATAATTTAAAATTATTTTTCAGATTTGAATGGTCATATTTCCGAAACTAATTGAGATCAACAAACACACATCAAATGTAGTATTTTTTAAAGCATTTTAAAAGATTTTTTGGTGGTGATATAATATTCAGGGTATTCCATTTAAAAAAATCATACCTATTGTCGCACTCTGTATATCATATGAGATAATAATCATCGGATTACTGATTAGAATGCTACCGAATTAACCAAACAAGCTGACATTTTAATTTATTTTGTACAATAAAAAAATAATAATGTTAAGGGGGTGTAAATTTATAATAATATATAATAAGTTTTCGGTTCCCAAAAAGCATTTGTAATAATTTATAATATTTTTCCAGTAAAAAGCACCTCATTTTAAGTTAGATTGATAATTTTCAGAATTTTGACCAAAAAATTAATTTCTATCCCATAGTGCGATGACCAGCTGCATCAACCGGCATATCATAAAAGAAATATAGCAAGGCGGCCGCGAAGTCAAGCATGCCGATTTATTTGCTTTAAACTTTTTGTAACTTTTTTTCTTATCAAAGAGCACCGAATTTACATTTTTAAACTGTTCCTTCTATACCCAAAAATGATAAAGTAAACAAACCCTTTTGTGAACAATGTTTTATTGCAGCAAAAATATTCAACCCGACGAGTACGCCACGTGCCACATTTTATAGCAGGCCAGAGACGAAATAAGAGGGTATTTTTTAAGTACGTGATACGTGTTTTTGCAATGTTTCTATTTATTTATCTAAAAATATGAAATCAGGCTATGTCAGAGGCTATATGCTTTCGAAAAGGTTTGTTTACTTTATCATTTTTTGTGTACTTGGCGGCATCGCTTTCAAAATGAATTAAATCTGGTTCTAACTATAAGTAGGTACGAGTAAGTACGTAGGGTGTTCAGTAAGTTTTAAGTACATTTTTAAACTGTTCCTTCTATAAGTTCTGCATGATCTAAAACCTAAAATACAATCATCAGATTAAATTTTGTCAGTCATCTACGAGGTTTGGCCAAAGATGTAATTTTTGCTCAAGAGTAAAGTCCCTGTATTTTTGTTAATATCAAAAATTGTTATAAAGATGTTTGGAATTAAAAATTACTTTTAATTTATTTTACTTTTAAGCAAAAATAACATCTTTTATAATTTTATACATGTTTTATTTATAATTAATTTTTCGTAAAATTAATAAAAAAAATGACACTGTATATTTTTGTAAGTCTCATGTCTAAATTTTTAGATAAAATAATTTGAAAATCCTATGGCACCATAAAAATTTTCACTTAAGAAATCTTTAAAACCATAAAAACAGCTTGAGTAAGAAATTAAGTAAGGATCCTGCTGTTTACTAAAACACATAATTTATATCTTATGCAAAAACGACCTCCGCAACCTATATTAGCCCATTTGAACCCATTGTGTTCCATGGGAACCACTAACGGCGGAAGCTGGGCTGTTACTTTACAATTTTATTATAAAAAACGTTCTACTTTATAATTATTAACACATTAGGTTTGTGTGTGTGTAGATGTATCTTGGTTTTAACATGGGGAAACTCATCTTTATTTCTTATCTTAGGTTGTATAACTGTTAGGTCGATTTACATTTATTATGCTGATGCAGTATCTCATTTTTTCATTGAAGTCATTTTTCGTGTTCCGTATTCATCAAAGTTGTTTAAACCGCATTTGAAATGACAATATAAATATGAAAGTTAGATAAAGATAGGTATATTAATGTTTTTAAAATGTTTTGAACCGTATTAACACGAAAAAACGCGGTTACGTCACACAATACGGAAACACTATAACTTAAAATTTTTGCATGTTTTATTTATCTATATGGTAAAAAACGGTCTTACAAATCAAATTAAAGGCCAAAAATCGCAAGAAACTTTAAATAAATACATAAAAAATTGTTTAAATACGAAAATCACACGAAAATGCATGGTTTAGTTTACCGTCGTGATTAAGGTTAGGAGTATTTGGAAAACCGGTGTTGCCAAGTTGTTTATCTTCATAAGATACATCAACTTTGTGTCGTTTTAAATTTGTGTTGGGTTTAGGTGAACAGGTTAGTTTTTGTTAGTCAACGCTTTAAAGAGCAAAAAAGCCTTTCGTTTTAAAACCAATCAAAGAAACATTCCCTGCTTATAACTCCTTAAAAATTTAATTTTAATTATGAAAAGCAAAAAAATGGTCTTATGTTATTTTCGATTACTCGAAACTGAGCCAAGAATAAAGGTAAGTTGGAAAACCGTAGAAAGGAAGTTTATTGAGGAGCGCATCATGCCAAACCTGATCAAGAGCTTTGGATATTTCAAGAGATTTACCTGGAATCTTAAGAAACTAGTTGTGTAATACGAACAAAATATGATCTCCTGTATATCTCTTAAGACGAAGTTCATACTGCCTGTTAAGCAAAAATTTGTGTTTTTAAAAATATTGAAGAATTTGCAAGGTAATTAATTTTTCTATTACTTTATCAAAAACTGCGATTAGTAAAATAGGTCTGGAGCTAGACAAAAGAGTTTTATTAGAGGGTTTCTTAGGGATAGGTTTAAAACGTTCATCTTAAAAAATAAAAAGAGCCGAGTTAAAACGGGTGCAAGTTTTTCACCATATTTTTTAACGACTGCTGGTATACCATCCAGCCCAGACGATTTCATTTTTAACTTTTAGGAGTCGCCCTATTCTTATAAACTTTTTTTTATATTCTAGGGAGAACAGTTAAGCTAAAACACTGTCACTAATTCCGGGACACCCTGTATAAAATATTATTTTTATACTTTAATAATTATTTCCGCATTGTGTTTACCTTTTCATAACAAACAAATAAAACATAATTTTAATTTAATTTAGCGAAAATTAACTGCGTTTATCTAGAAACGAACGAAAAACTCACAGAGCGTTGCACACGACAAAACCGTGTCACTTTTCTCGGTTGTAGTTTCGAAATCGGCTCATCTTCGACGATTTTCCTGACTAAATACCGTGGTACGACTTTCGTTTAGAGTGCCATCGGTTTTTCGGATTATTGGGGCGAAAGAATTGTAATCGACGCGATTAAAAACGATTTGTGGCTGTTGAAATCTAGTAAAGTACTTAGTCGTACCTACTTAAAGTTAGAACCAGATTTAATTCATTCTGAAAGCGATGCCGCCAAGTACACAAAAAATGATAAAGTAGACAAACCTTTTCGAAAGCATATAGCCTCTGACAGAGCCTGATTACATATTTTTAGATAAATAAATAGAAACATTGCGAAAACACGTATCACGTACTTAAAAAACACCCTCTTATTTCGTCTCTGGCCTGCTATAAAAATGTGGCACGTGGCGTACTCGTCGAGTTGAATATTTTTTGCTGCAATAAATCATTGTTCACAAAAGGGTTTGTTTACTTTATCATTTTTGGGTATAGAAGGAACAGTTTAAAAATGTAAATTCGGTGCTCTTTGATAAGAAAAAAATTACAAAAAAGTTTAAAGCAAATAAATCGGCATGCTTGACTTCGCGGCCGCCTTTGCTATATTTCTTTATGATATGCCGGTTGATGCAGCTGATCATCGCACTATGGGATAGAAATTAATTTTTTTGGTCAAAATTCTGAAACTTACCAATCTAACTTAAAATGGGGTGCTTTTTACTGGAAAATATATATTTATCTAAACTGCTGCTCAATTCAACTGCAACTGGAAATTTTTTGGTAAATTTCAAATCCTTATTACTCTTAAATAATATGCAATAGCAAATGCGGCTTTCACCGTTTTGTAGGATAACTTTTTGGAAAAAATGGCCATTTCACTTTGTGTAAATTTTCTCTTGTTTTTATTCTACAGGGTGTAATAGAAAAGTCCGTTTTTTTACAAAAACTTTGTCAAGAGCGACATTCTACAAAAAAATATTTTTTAATTTTTAATTATATAGTGTTATTCAGTAGACCATTTTGAAAAACAAGTTTGTCAGATTTTTGATATCTGCTCCATTTTTCATGTTATAATTTTTTTTCAAAAAATTGATTTTTTTCATATTGTACTCCCTGTATTTAACAGTTCATCACAGCGATTAATTTTTTAGATAATTTTAAATGTACATAAGTACCCTTTTAAAACTGTATTAGAATTTTATTTCTAAAAAATTTATTAACGCGTCAGTAGCGTCGCAAATGTAACTAAATTGTATTTTGGTAAAATTTCAATTCCCAAAGTTTCAGTGAGCACCACATATTTTGTATTTTAGATTTTAATTGTTTCTTTACAATTTTTAGACACTACGGACATTTATCTCGGGACGGTTTTTTACTTTTTTAAAAGAGTCATCAGTGGCGTAGATATAATTTTTCTTCTGAATGCTCTTTTTTACTTGCCAGAGGATTATTGCATGGAAGTAATAATTTGTAATTGGGGTTATTTTAGGGCATTTATCGATTAGCTTAGAACAAACGTTAACATTTTTTTAAATCTTAGTAATTTTAGAAATGTTCTGACTGTCCTAACTTTTGAGATACAGGGTGTGAAACTTAAAAAAATATATACCTTTTTTTTATAATAACTGTGATACCACTCTACAAATTTTAATAAAATTTGGTACATAGCCACTATACATTAGGGGGCATTTTTTAAAGTAAAATATTTTTATCTTTTTTCAGTGGCGTTCGAGCGGGATTTAAATTAAATATTTTTTAAAGAAAATCATTGTACGCCACTGCTTTTTTGAAACAAAAATTATTCCTATAATTTCCATTTATTTTTAAGCAAATTTGATATCATGTTATTCTTTTGCCCGACGAATAGTTTTTACTTAATAAAATATGAAGCATTTCTCGGCATGTTCATATATTGTCAAAATTAATAAAAATGCCTTATTAGTGTTTTGGTAAAAGTGGCAAGGTTTATTTTTTTAAAAACGCAAGTACCTGCATTTTAAATCTCTAATCTAATCTCTCCAAATCTCTCTTATCCAACTTTTAAAATTCTGTTATAAGAACTTCCTGCCAACATCTTTGGTATATTCGTGAATCACTTAAGAGACTGTTGTAGATCCCGCTCACTAGTTGCATAGAGGTTTAGGTCATTATTATTATTATTATTATTCTCTAAAAGATCCAACACGACGTATCCCATGGCTTCGACCCCATAGGGCGTCGTACGAAAGGCCATCCATATCGAAGACCACTCCTCGCGTCCGCTCGGTCAGTGATCTTCGGCCAAATTCATTTGCCTCAGTAGACGAAGGGAACCAAGGACAACAGATTTCTGCATCTTCATCGCCAGTTGTTCGGGTGTATTTTGATATGCTGGAATGTACCTCATTTCCCTTAATACGTTATCTTTTATGCCTCCTAAAACGCCAACTATCAGGACAACCAATCGCACGGTATACTCTGGATAAAGCCTCCGAAGTTCGCCAAGAAGATCTTGATATTTGGCTCATTTTTCCCGTTCTTTTATATTGATGTTAGTTTCCGCAGGTGCACACATACATGGTGTGATTTCTCTTATCAAGGAGAACGATGTCGGGTTTATTCGCTTGCATTTGATGCGTGGTTGGGAACGCATAGTTCCAGTATATGCGACAGTTGTCATTTTCCACTACTGCCTTCATGTCGCCGGGAGCAAACGGCAGTATTGCTGTTTCATCGATGCCGTAGTAATGCCTGAGGTGATATTTAAGTACCCGAAGAGCGTCATTATGATGATGGATAAAACTTAGCATTGGTAGCATGCACTGAACAAGCTGACAATAAGTGCATAAGGGTTTCGGGTTGCTTAAAACTATTATTAGTATTTACGTTAATAATAATATTATTCTTTTTTGTAATATACAGCGTGTCTTCGGAAAACTTTTTAATTATTAAATTTACGAAAAAAGTGCCTCCTCATACAAAAAGTCCTACTTAATGAGAAAATACATTTGCACAAAAATATGTGTATGGTAAACGTACGTGGTACCTTAAAAAAGACTTATTTCCAAATTAAAATACCAATATATTTCCCAACTACGGTAGAAAACTTTATGAAGAAAAGTTCCTATAAAGTTATGTCCGGTGTTGCTTTGTTTCTGCAAAATGGACAATACTAAAAAGTTTTATTTTTAGTTGCATCATAAGAAAAAAGTATAAAAACTACATAAAAAGCCAGTGGCGTACACTTTTTTTTCAATAATGGTAGTGGTGCCCACCGAGACGCCACTGGACCCAATAAAGTCAATCTAATTAAAGCTTTACAAGCGGTTCATTACATCAGACAAACAGACAAAACAAATTTATTTATTAATCAAGCCAATGAAAATATAAAGGTAGCATACCAAATTCGTCGGTCAAAAGAATAACGTAATATTAAATTTGCTTAAAAGTAAATGGAAATTGTAAGAATAATTTTTGTTTCAAAAAAGCAGTGGAGTACTATGATTTTCTTTTAAAAATATTTAATTTAAATCCCGCTCGAACGCCACTGAAAGAGAGATACAAATATTTTACTTTTAAAAATGCCCCCTAATGTGTAGTGGCTGTGTACCACATTTTATTAAAATTTGTAGAGTGGTATCACAGTTATTATAAAAAAGATCTATATTTTTTTAAGAGTCACACCCTGTATCTCAAAAGTTAGGACAGTCAGAACATAAGTTTATTTGAACTTTCTTCGTAAAATCATCTAAGGACTCACACCCTGCTTTTCATAAAAAAAATACAAATGTGGAAGCTTTAATTTTTCGAAACACCCTGTATATTTTTTTCTAAATTTACTAAGATTTCAAAAAAATGTTAACGTTTGTTCTAAGCTAATCGATAAATGCTCTAAAATAACCCGAATTACAAATTATTACTTCCATGCAATAATCCTCTGGCAAGTAAAAAAGAGCATTCAGAAGAAAAATTATATCTACGCCACTGATGACTTTTTTAAAAAAGTAAAAAACCGTCCCGAGATAAATGTCCGTAGTGTCTAAAAATTGTAAAGAAATAATTAAAATCTAAAATACAAAATATGTGGTGCTCACTGAAACTATGGGATTTGAAATTTTACCAAAATACAATTTAGTTACATTTGCGACGCTACTGACGCGTTAATAATTGTTTTAGAAATAAAATTCTAATACAGTTTTAAAAGGGTACTTATGTACATTTAAAATTATCTAAAAAAATTAATCGCTTTGATGAACTGTTAAATACAGGAGTACAATATGAAAAAAATCAATTTTTTGAAAAAAAATTATAACATGAAAAATGGAGCAGATATCAAAAATCTGACAAACTTGTTTTTTCAAAATGGTCTACTGAATAACACTATATAATTAAAAATTAAAAACTATTTTTTCTGTAGAATGTCGCTCTTGACAAAGTTTTTGTAAAAATCGGACTTTTCCATTACACCCTGTAGAATAAAAACAAGTGAAAATTTACACAAAGTGAAATGGCCATTTTTTTCCAAAAAAGTTATCCTACAAAACAGTAAAAGCCGCATTTTGGTATTGCATTTTATTTAAGAGTAATAAGGATTTGAAATTTACCAAAAAATTTCCAGTTGCAGTTGAATTGAGCAGCAGTTTATATTTATATAAATTTACACCCCTCATAACATTATTATTTTTTATTGTACAAAATAAACTAAAATGTCAGCTTGTTTGGTTAATTCGGTAGTATTCTAATCATTAATCCAATGATTATTATCTCATATGATATACAGGGTACGGCAATAGGTATGATTTTTTTAAATGGAGTACCCTGAATATTATATCACCACCAAAATATATTTTAAAATGCTTTAAAAAAATACTACATTTGATGTGTCTATTTCAATTAGTTTCGGAAATATGACCATCCAAATCTGAATAATAATTTTAAATTATTCTTAGAAGCGTAATAGAGATACATCTTTCCAACTTTTTTATTTTTTAACCTATAAAATAAATAAAAACACTGTTTTGTTGGGTAGATTCTGTAGAATCCATATCTTTCATCAAAATGCTTTTATCTTTTAGGATATACAGTGTAGGACAAAACATATTAAATTTTAAAATGGAAAACCTTGTAAATTATAAAAATCTTGTATCTGTCCTTACACTCAGAAGTAGCAAAAAGTAGGAAGGCAATTGTAAGTACAACAACTGATAAAAAAAAGGTAAAAAATCTTTGACAAAAGTAGCGAGACTTCGCGAAACTGCATCGGAAACACAACAATAACTCTTTACTTTTTTAGTAAACAAGGCTAATAATAAACTAAGTAGATTAAATGTTGTATATTTATGTTTACTTAAAATACATTTTCAAATTTCTTATTAACCCAATAGAAGTCGTCATATCGTTTTACAATTTTGCGTACATATAGTTTGGAGTATCTACTTTGAAATACACAAGCATGAGCCATTAAAATTTGAAAGTTGCTTTTTGGTCAAAATAATGGATTTCTCTCCCATAGTGTATCGGCGCGTCGCTGTAAAGGATAGTGGCGCCTTTGTATAAAATAGTCCGATTGCAGGCGGCCTTTTCTATGTTTTTTTGTATTATTTTCAAAGGGTACCGAATTTGCGCTTTTAAAATGTTCTTACTATACAGTAATATTGGCCTTTTGTATCTGTTTTGCCCTCCCCTTGGAGACACCCATTTCAGCGTACGGGCCTGGTCTGAACCTTAAAAACAAGAAAAAATCATTGACGGAAATTATGTTTTAAGTATAAAGTTAATTAAACCTTGACGAAATATTAGATTCGCAATTTTTTGTAAGAGCAGTAGCAAAATTAGGCGAATTACCATATTTTGTGGTAACCAGCTATTTGCACGCGGAGGTTTTTATTGCTTTTTAGATCTTACATAAATTTTCATATTGTTCTTCTAAGTAGTTGGTTGAAGCATGGGAACTAAAATAACGGAAATTGCTCATATAATAAAGACTTCTTAATCCTAGATTTAGTAGGTATACTCGGTAAGGTAGAATTAGCAATTTGGTTTTATGGAAAACCATATTATTAAATTCTTAGACAATATTTATGTAGTATTTAACGAAACATCATTATTTATTAGAGACATTTTGCACCCCTTATTTTGCAATTCCGTTGTGGTTAACGTTATTCTGAGACTGCGCAGTAACGCAAACATGATCCGTTATCGTTATTAACCATACTGGACTCCTTTAATTACGGATGAATACCGAAGAGCCTATCGTTATCGTTATCGTTAAACTGCGTGGTTGCCGGATTGGAGAAATTTTAATATCAATTATTTAAAAGGTTAAAATTTAATTGCCGTAATAATTAAAATATCATTTATACAAAGGCTCTAATTAGCGAAAGATCTATAGCAGTAATAAAAATCAAATAGTGTTTAGAAATTCAAACGGACTTGCACTTTTACGGATATTCTAAATCAGTAATTAAATTAGATGTTACAATCTGGCACACTTGCTTTTATTCTACTACCAAACTTAACCTTACTTTTGGTGTTTTGCTTATACTGTATTGTTTGCATCTATTTTAAGAAACGAAATCAACAGAAGTGTTTGCATATATTTAAATATCAATTTATATCTTATGAAGAATAAAAGTAAATACTGATTTTTCGTTAACTTTAAAATTGGCGAACCACAGGCAAAAATAAGGTTATGTATCGAGAGCGCAGACGCAAGATAAATTTCTTAAAAGAGGCTGCAAAATCTCTGTCTTAAGGTGCTGCCGTAATCGTTATGTTTAATAACGATAACCATAAGCAGGCCAAAAAACGTATGTTATTTTAAGAGGGTGCAAAATGTCTCTATTATAACAAAATACAAACAATAATTTTATTAGTAAAATTTCAGGACAGAATCAATAAATACTAGGAAAAAACGATAATATTAAAATTTTGAATTTAAGATTGTTAAGTTGCTAGACATAGATGAATGAGTTGCCAGAAAAGATTGTTGAGTTTCTAGACGGTAATATACACAACACCCCATGCAATAAAATACCTTGTAAAACGAATGCTTTATACAGGGTAATTCAAAATCGATCACGAAACTTAAGGGGTGATTCTACTTGACAAAATAAGGGTAGAGCTTCTTATAATTCTTTTTTTTAATTCGTTTTTGAGTTACAAGCCGTCAAAGTTTAATTTTTATTTTGGTTTTTCCGCCATATTGCATTTATCTTTTTAACCAATCCAGTTGGTATTTGGCACACAAATCAAAGCTTTGCAGATTCTTAAATTAAAAATTTATTTACATAATACCTTTTATTTTGACAGATATCGAAAGATGGGGGCGCCATTTTATAGACAATCAAAAACTTGAAAAATAAGGTACTCTTTATTAAGGTCGATAAACCTGACCGTTAAGACACCAACAGACATCAAAGTTTTCATCAACTTCAAATTACCTACATACATACAGGACGTCCAGTAACTCAACCGACAAACTTTACAGGGCGATTCTATAACACCAAATAAGAAAAAAACTTCATATAAATATATGTCCTAAACGTCTTAGTTTTGAACTACGGTGTGTTAAATATTAAAAAAACTTCTTTTTTTAAATTAAATTAAAACGTTTTTTCTTAGTTTTTTGTTGTAGAATCGTTTGGTTAAGTTTGTCGGTTGAGTTACTGGACACTCTGTATGTATGTAGGTAATTTGATTCAAATTGATGAAAACTTTGATGTCTATTGTTGCCTAAACGGTGAGATTTATCGACTTTAATAAGGAGTACCTTATTTTTTAAGTTTTTAGTTGTCTGTAAAATGGCGCCCCCAGCTTTGTGATATCTGTCAAAATAAAAAATTATGATGTAAATAAATTTTAAGTTTTAGGTAAACTGCCCTCTGACGGTATTTAAAAAAAGTACTTTTGTCTTAAAATTTTAGTAACTGCAAAGCCTGATTTGTGTGACAAATATCAACTGGATTGGTTAAAAAATAAATGCAATAAGGCGAAAAACAAAAATCAAAAATTAAACTTTGACGGCTTGTAACTCGAAAATCAATGACATTTTGAAAAAAATTATATGAAGCTCTACCCTTATTTTGTCAAGTAGAATCACCCCTTAAGTTTCGTGATCGATTTTTTAATCACTCTGTATAATAGTTTAATTTTTTAAAAATGTTAAATAAACTTTTAATTTTCTTCGGGAGAAAAGCTTAATAATATTTTGTTTAAATTTAATCTCCCAGAAAACAAATTAAGCATAAAATACAAATTACCCAAATGTATTCTTTCCTTAATAATATTACACATAGTTTTCGGGAAGAAGTTTTACATTTTGAAGGTGTCGGTCTTAACATACGTTATACACCTTAATACCGTTCTTTCTGTAGTACGAGCTCAGTGGGCCGATGAAGACGGCACTTCCGGTTCCGCCTGTGTAGATCGGCAGATAAAAGAGCCCTCCGACGCTACATCGCATTTCTTTGTTGCTGATGGTACTTGAACCGGGCCACTGGACATCATTGGCGCACACTTGTGGGTGGAAGAACAACGTGAGATAATTAGAATAATAAAAATATAGTATATCGTGGTAACATGTAGGAAAAGCGATATATTTTCGAACGATGATGAAGTTTGCTGGACGATGCGTTAAGCGAGGGCAGTAACCACCCTTGAGGATATGAATATGATTCTAAAACAACCTGTTTGATTTAAATTTATGTTGTACCCTATAATTTTCTCTGTAGACATGTTATAACTAAACCGAATTTATACTGGGTGGTGCGTCGCTCCATCGGAACATAGGAAAACCTATGAAATTTTTAAGGGGCTAATTATTTGCTCCCCTGTACATTTTATAGAAAAAATGTAAGGTAACTTATTGAAGAGACCAGTCTAACAAATCCCTGTGCTAAGTTTCTAAATCCTGAATTATTCAATTAAATGTTATAGCAAAATTTCCAAATTTTCGGTCCAGCCAAACCAAACAGACAGCAGCCATCAGCAAAAACATAATTTTCCTGCGACCACATGTGAAAATAGTAAATAGCACACTGTTTTCATGCATAGAAAATGCCTTATATCACACTAGTGTTGCAAAGTACTTTACAGCACTAGTGTTGCAAAGTATAATATAAAGCTGTCATCGCTGTCATTGTTATTTAAAATAAATTTGGAGTTACCAGGCTGTTAATTGATTTACATTGAAAAAGCCATGCAATATATTACTTAAATGAGGACCTTTTTTTTAATTCTAAAATGATAAAAAGCTACTAGGTAGGTGATTTTTGATATAAACATATTTTTTAAACAGTATAATATATCGCAGTAAGGAAAAGTATATATCACCCTAGTGATGCAAAGTTTTCAATTGTTTCCTTAATTTTTTCTGTGAAGACAAACAACTTTTATTTGTTTTGGTAACTAACTTGTGGTCGTAGGAAAAATAGTGTACATTACTTGTGTGAAAATCACTTTCTTACACTCGTGGGTTTGTCGCACTCGGCTAACGCCTCGTGCTACAATATTCCCACTCGTGTGAAATTAGTCATTTTCCACACTTGTAATGTAATATACTATTTCAACTTGTTATACCACTAGTGCTAAATTTATTTTCGGAAATTTTTTCAAGGCCAACGAAAATTATCCCGAGCCGCAGGCAGGAGAATTTTTCTTAAAATATTCGTGGCCGAAAAAAATTCCCGGAATAATTTAAGCACGTGGTATTCGGTAAGAAAATTTCACACCAAGTTTGTTGTAAATAATATTCTTTGTAAATTAATATTTGTAGCTTTGACACGAGCTTTAAAATTTTAGTATAAAATAAATATTTTCCATTTTACCAATTGTAGTTGCAAATACATGTAATTTTAGAGCTTATCATTGTTTATTCTTTTATATTATATATACCTTATATTACTACAGTTGGTAAAAATAGTATTTTAATTTTTTAGACCCATACCTTGCTTTCGTTTGCTCTTCACTTATGTCTAGTACTTCAGTCTTATGATATTATTTTACTAACTGTAGTTGTATAAAATTGTCATTTAGGGTCTTAAGGCCTTACGTTATTTTATATTATGTTATGTCTGAAATACTACAAGTGGTACAAAATATCATTTTCTTTAATTATGTATGCGAATGACAGATATGAAATTTAAACAAATTCAATGATTATGTCAAAAAATTTCCACTATAATTCGCTAATACTTGTGTTGTCATGGTAATGCAACCAAAACTACACATTTGATTGGTCAAAAAAAGGTGGTGTGGAATTTTCTTTCCAAATACTTGATGTATTGACACTTATCCTCATGTCAGTGACAACATTCATTTTACAGGTGCAGGTTTGGTTTTACTAAACCGAAAGTTTGGTAATTTTGCAATTAAATTTAATTAGGTATCTCAAGATTCGCTTATTAAAATTTTTTGAATTCTTGGCACAAGGGTTTGCCGTATCCGGTCTCTTTTAAAAGTTTTTGCACATTTTTTTCTGTGAAATGTACAGGGAGCCAATAATTAACTCCCCTTAAAATTAACATGGGATTTCCTATACTCTGCTCGGCAACGCATCACCCGGTATTTTTTTTTCTCTTTGGACAAACCACGAAGGCTAAAAGCCTAAATACTAACGTACCGTGGGTGTCTTAAGCAGGGTAAGAGGGAGTTTGTTGATACGGGACTTAAAAACTTGAAGATTTGGGGGGAAGGGAAAGACCTCCGCTGGCAGCAGGTTCCACATTCTAGAAACTCTAGGGATAAAAGAACGAACAAAGTGGGCGGTATACACGGTGTTTCCTTATTGCAGTAAAAAAATGAGGGTCTTATTTCTGAGCTTATTCTATTAAAATTAGTTTATAATTATTGGTCCGGAAATAAATAATTTTCCAAATATAGGGCGTTAAAGTTTAAAAAAAATGTATTTTTGTACGACTGGGCGTAAAAATACAATTTTACTCCCTGTTTAAGGGCGTAAAATTGCACTTTTACGCCCTAGGGCAAAAAAGCATCAGAAACGCCCGCGTTTGTAAATTTATAAAACAATAATAAAATTGAATAATGCCCAATGTTTTTTTGATAAAACAACAATTTATTTAATTAAACATGTATTAAAAGTATACTGATTAAAATTTGAAACATTAAAATCTGGGAAATTTTCTCCTAACTACAGTGAATGCTTGTATATTAATTTCAGTCGTACAAAAAATATTGTTTGCACCTCTGGCGTAAAGTACTTTTACGCCCACAGCTGATTGTTGCCCTCGCGGAGTTCGGACAAATTTCAGCCGCGGGCTCAAAAGTGCTATTTTACGCCCTTGGTACAAAAATAACTATTTTAGTATACCGAGCTTATCCGTTTCCGATAAAATTTTGCAATGTTATTAACAACAGTAAATAAAAAAAAACAAATATCTACTAACATGAATTAAATTTAATAAGTCTAGGTAGGTACCGCAGTAATTTTGGTTTAATTTTTTTATATTTTTTATGTAAGCATTAATAATACATTTATTTTTAATTATTTTATCAAGATGTAATAATAATTAGTTTCCTAGAAAAAAATCCGCTAAATTTTTTTCTGGACCATACAATAAACATTTTGAAATTTTTTCTTTTTAAAAAATGAAATGTTTTTGCTTTTTTATTATTAACTATGTAACGACAACAACAAATACCCAATTAAATAACATTTATATGAAGTGAAACAAATTTTACAAAAAAGTGTTTTTGAAATTTAAAGATTTTTTTGAAAAGTTTAACATTTTTGTATTTTAAAAACAAAGGATCCATGTATATATGACTTCTTTTTACAAAATTAGCTTAGGGGGCGGCAGTTGACTATTTTTTGCTCCCTAAAAAAATAAAGATCCGGGGCTGCTAAAGCCTTAATTATTTACCACACTTAGAAAACACCCTGTATACTAGAGAGCGTGTGCAGAAATTGGCTAGACTAGGTAATGTCACTATATTTTGACAGCTGATGATTATTCCAGTGGCGTCTAGAATTTGTGCATTTCGTAATTTTTTTATTTTAAAAATAATATTTGTGGTTTATATGTTTTATTTTGTTTAAAGTTTAAAAGTGGCAACTTAATAATAATAATAATAATAATTAAAGTTTCTAAATGGTTGTTTTTATAATACTATAAACTGTAGTTTTCCGGTATACTGGTGTTGACATTTATTTTATTTAATAACATAGACGGAAAGACTCCTGATGACGTTAAAAAAAATCACCGCCAATTTGGCGGCTGTGGTCATTACACAAGGTTGATAGAGACAAGGTGGCCTAACTTTTCATTTGACAGCCGATCAGTGCCGTATTATCCATTAGGCTGACTAGGCTACAGCCTAGGGCGCCATGAAAAAATAGGCGCCAGACAGGGGAGTAATAGGCGCTATACAGGGAAGTTTCTAAAAGAGTTTAGGCCGGGTGGGGATTAGAACTAATTTTTTTGTTTGGAAATAAATAAAATAGACGCGAAAAGGAGAAAATGATCTTTTTTTTTTGGTCATCAACACTGAAATGAGGTAAGGATCTTTTTTTTTTTTGTTTGGTCTTCAAAAATTTTTTTAGTGGAAAATAGGCGCTCTGGGAATTCTAGCTTAGGGCGCCTCATATAGCCCTGCAGCCGATAGATGTGACGTCAAGGGTATCCTTTTCAAAGAAATGACGTTATTTCTTTATTGTTTTGTAAAAATCGTGTTTATATTTGTGAGTAAATAGTGGATTAAAAAGACTTTAACCATTATATAAAGAATATTTTTAATTTTATATTGGTTAAAAAAGGACTCCCATGACGTCACAATATCAGCTGTTTACTGTCATAGCAAAGTTCGGCCACCTTGTCTTTATCAACCTTGGTTATTACCTCCTTTGTACACACTGGTTGAGATAAATAACATAACACATAGGCAATGAGGAAAAGAGACAAACTAACTAAATACCGGCATGTAAATATGCGTGACTAATACTGCTTGTTTTGTTATTGTATTACAGGCCGATATACCAAAACCAATTGCTCATGCAGTATATTGACTCTGAGCATAAACCAAAATAAATAATAGTTTTAAAAAACACGCTTTTATATGCAACCGAACTAAAAATTAGAAAATAAATTTTCATTAGAAAGAGTTTGTATTACAGTAATACAAGGTCAAACAATAAATCATAATTATATACCTCAAAATAGAATTATAATAAAAAATTTAAGATAATAACTGAATAATTCACTTCAGAGTAAAAAGGAACTTTTACTATTTTTTCATAACTTTTCCCTCATAGATATTTACAAATGAAATAATTATAACATTTAATATATTAAGCACCCCAAGCTTTTATTCTGATGTGAATTATTCTGTTTGACCTTTTATTACTGTAATACAAACTCTTTGTAATGAAAAATTATTTTGTAATTTTTAGTTCGGTTGCATATAAAAGCGTGTTTTTAAACTATTATTTATTTTTCATTTTTTAGTTCGATATATCAATTAGTTTTCTGCGGACATGTGATATTGAAATGTTTCACGAACTATTTCGAATCTAATCATTTCATTTAAAGCTTCACTGTTGCATGGGGTTTCAGAACGCAACTACTCCGAACAAGTTTCTGTCAGCCTTATGCTGAGAGTACGTCCGAAACTGCACGCATGCGCAGATCGCGCACAGCTCTTTCTCTGTTACTCTCCTACAGAAAATCTATAAAGGAATTTATTTATTCTGGCGATCTTAATCAGGATAACGGGATACTGTTTGCAGATTATTGCATTGTCATCGGTCCTTGATACGTGTGCAAAGTTTCAAAGAAATCGAATCGCTGGAAGTTGGTGAAAATTAAGCTTAAATATTTCGTTACACACATACATACATACATACATACAACCCAAGCTAATAAAAAGCGTGTCAAAAAAAAATATCTTCGTTTACCTTAACTACAAAAACAGGCCACATAAATGCGGCCAATAATTGTAGTCCCACATTTCCAAGAAAAATGCACCGATCGGAATATTCATAATAGGTTGAAAATAAAAATCCATAAGTACAATTATTGCATATTCTAGCAGTACTAACAGGATATGAATATGCATTCTCTGGTCTGAATTTATGCCTTCGACTGTTTCTAATTTACATTTATGCATCAATTTAATAAAAACCGTAATTATTTATTTATTCTGACGTTTTGTTTTCTTTATCGTGAGACGATTTGACGTGGTGATGATGCCTTTTTGTTTATAGGAGGTTCGAAACGTAAACGCGGAATTATCTAATAGATTCATTCTTTTTTGTTATTTTTATACGAGTTTTTGTTATGTAGTACATAGTACATACTCACAAGCTGATTCCAAACTTTGATTATACAGAATGTTTGCTAATTATTGGAACACAGAGAAATCACAGATTCTTTATACCAAACTTACTTCGTTTATTTCAGAGGCTCTATCGAATAGAACGTTAGTTTCTATACGTATAGAGTCTATCCGGATGGACAATTCAGCGGCTTAAATTTTTAAATCCTTAATCTCACCTGTTAATTTGAAAGATGCACAGGCGCACAAATTTCATTAATATTCATTTATATAATAAATAAGAAAACCGTACATTAAAAATTAACAACAAAATTAAAAAAATCTAGAGATCAATTATGTTTCAAACCTAATGAGAATTTTAAAAACCATTTTTATTATTAAAAAATATTTACCTTAAACACTATAAAAAGTATTTAAAAAAAAGGTTTTTTTAAATTTTAAACACCCTGTAGTTCAAAAACTAAGACGTTTAGGACATGGTTCATTATGGGGTAATAAAAGCAATTGCCCCTCCCCCAGGAGTGGTGTGAATAAGTTTTTGGCGAAAGTGGGGTGTAAATAGAATTTTTTTTTGGCGTTTTGCCCTTCCCAGGACAGAAATGTATGTTGAAGGTGATGACCTTTTTGCTCTAATATTTCTATTGGCGAAATCGCTAATGGAAGTATGTTTGTTAATATGTTAGGTAGATTTGCTTCTGCATTGTAGATAAGGACCTTTTTTGCTCTTCAATGTTTTTAGGCTGATATTTTTTTAACGTTTGTGCTCCTCCCCTCCCAAAAATCAATTTTTGCGTACGGGCCTGGTGAAATTAACCCGTTAATTTCGTAATTGAGCTTGACTTAAACCACCTTAATCCAATTTTTAAAAATTTTGGGGTTGGATCTATTTTTCGATCAAGCTAAAGTTTTTTTAAATCTTTGGACAAACCACGAAGGCTAAAAGCCTAAATACTAACGTACCGTGAGTGTCTTAAGCGAGGTAAGAGGGAGTTTGTTGACTTAAATATTTGAAGATTTGGGGGAAGGAAAGACCTCTGTGGGCAGCAGGTTCCACAATCTAGAAACTCTAGGGATAAAAGAATGAACAAAGTGAGAAGTTCGGGGCCTGTCCAGTTGGACCGTATAGGAATGCATACGCGCGGAACCACGAGTTTCTCTGTTGGGAACCGTGAGTGGAGGAACTATACTGGACAATTCTTCAGAGCAGAAGCCATGGAAGTACCTATAAAAAGCGATAAATCCCCACAGCCCGACGATGGGCAAGAGAGGGGAAGCCTTTCTGTAAGTGAAGGATCGTTAATGAGACGAATAGCTCTTCTTTGAATAGAATCAAGAATGCTTAGGGTTGTGGGAGACGCCATGCCCCAGATATGAGAACAGTATTCCAAGGGAGGTCGGATTTGGGACACATACAAAGTGTATAAATTAGAAGCGGAAAAATACTTTCAAATGTGATGCCCACAAGATTGAAGGTGTCTTTGCTCTGTAAAACTTGGCCGCTCATAAGTAGAGGCTAGAAGGGGGTCAGCCACGACATACGTCGGGCCAGAACCAGTCCTTGGAGTGCCAAAGAGCACCTTCCGGAGTGCGGTACAAAACTGGGTAAAGGACCAGCAAAGACTGCACTGGGAAAGGCTTCCTCAACACATGCATGGGAAAATATACATCAGTGGACCATGCACAAAAAGAGCTAAAGAACTACTCAAAATGGGTAGGAATCAGCTAAGAACGATCACAGGTTTCCTCACCGGACATGCTCCAGTGAAAGAACACCTAAATAAAATGGGATTATACAACGGAGATCTGGACTGCAGATTATGTGGAGCAGAGACCGAAACAGTATCCCACATACTGTCAGAGTGTGAGGCACTGGATCACAAAAGACAGGCAATCTTCGGGGATATTAGAGTGCCCCCGGAAACATATGGTACGCACCCAGCAGACCTATACCGCCTTCTTCAAGGAACTAGGGTACTGGAATGGGTACAATAAAACGGGAGTTTGGTACAATAAGCCTTCAGGCTGCAGTGCCACCGGACATGCAGACGGCTCCCTGGGAGAAAAAAAAAAGTATAGGATGAGTATTTGATGACTCTTTTCGCGACAAGGAACATGATTGTGTTTTGGATGCATTAAAATGGACGAGATATTTGGCACCCCAATCCAATATTAAATTAAAATCCTGCGAAAGAGATATCTGCATCGCTCTGCGTTTGTTTTCCAAGTCAAGTTTAGTGATGGGTTTAGGAACCTGAAAACTGGAGTGAAGGGTACTATCGTCGGCGAAACGATGAATGGAATTAGTTGTGGACGAGAGAAGGTCGTTGATGTGAAGAAGAAACAGCGTTGGTGCCAAAACTGAGCCCTGAGGGACTCCAGCATTTACTTGGTGAAAGCTTGAAGAATGGCCGTCCACGATAACTGATATACGTCGATCAGGTAGATAACTAGAGAGCCAAGTACAGAGTTTAGTTGAAAGACCATAGGAAGGGAGTTTATTAAGAAGTGCGGCATGCCAGACTTGGTCGAAAGCTTTAGATATATCAAGAGCAACGATCTGGGACTCACCTAGAAACTCAAGAGACTTGTTCCAGTTGTGTGAATAATATTTAAAACCACAAACCACCTCTTTCAAATGTTAAAAAAATCTATTATAAAATACAATACACACATTTTCCAATTTCATTTACATAATATGCATATTTATCGAAATAAATTTTAATTTTAATTACAACCCCAAGTCAAATTATGCGTGACAGACATCCATACTAACATTCATAGACCTTAAATTTAAATAGAATTTCGAGCCCTTCTCGACGTAACCAACTAAGAATATTTTAATTTCATAAGTGAGTGAATAAACATGAGAGCGTGAGCAACCTGCTCGGACCGGAAGTGACGTCACGGGTCAACGGAAGTCGGGTCGTCGGGGTTGCGAGAAGTCAATGTATGAGAGACAAACAACAAGTAACATGTCATCATACTTGGTACTTTGAAATATACAATAAGAAATAAGTACTCTTATGTGATTTAATCATATTTACAAAGATTACCTAATGATAATTATAATAATTTATATTTTTTGTCGTTACATATTTTTTAAATATAATGAGAATTTATTAGTTATAAGATCCTAGAGGCAGTGGCGGCGGTAGATGAAGGTAGATGTCAGCGTCGGAGCTAAGTAAGCTAAATTTTTGTTTTTTGTCCATCAATATCCCAAGCAGCAAGCTGACGCCATTATGACGTCAGTTTTAAGTCATTTTTGGTCATACTAGCTCATAAAAATCTAATCACGTCATGTTTAGTAAACCCCCAGAAAAATTTTGTGACATTATATGATTCATCTCAAAATTCAACCGAAATATCATATTGTGACAAAACATATTTTTTGACATACAAGAAAAAAAAATAGTTATTACCAGTGTCGTCTATAAGGGGTTTAAGCCAAATATTTTAAAAAAAAATGGTACGCCACTGCATTTTTCTAAAATGAAAATAATTTTTAAAATTTCCTTTTTCCTGACGTTTTTTATTTGATGCACGGTTTTCGCGTAAATAAATAAAAACCATTACTCGGCACGGTCATTCAAATTCTACAGTAAAAATTACCTTCGATAGTTATTTTTTAATAAGATAGGGATTTGACCATGCCGATCAATCATCAAATAAAATTTTAAAAATTATTATTATATTAGAAAAATGCAGTGGCGTACCATTTTTTAATTAAAAAATAGTTACCTTAAACTTCTCATGGACCACACTGTTAATACCCTGTAGTTTGAAAACTAAGACGTTTAGGATAAATTTTTATATAAAGTTTTTTCAAATTTTTAGTGTAGAATTAGCCCTTAAAGTTTATCGGCTAAGTTATGAAACACCCTGTATACAGGGTGGCCATTTGAAAACGGAACAGGGCTTATTTTGAGCACTCTAGGTCATTTAAGGAAAAACACTTGGACAGGTCAATTTTTGATTTCAGGGAAAAACATTTTCTTGCACTTTTACTACTCGAACTGCAACCCTCTAAAAAGGTAATATTCCCCTCAAAAATCTTAGATAGAAAGAACGGTCAAGTAACCCTAATTACAACTGCGAAGTTTGAAGTCTCTGCTATTATTTTCGGTAATATGACAGCTGGTCAAAATTTTGATTTTTATTTTTTTTTTAATGGATAATATAAAATTACCTGTATGAGCAACATGCTTTCAGATGGCGCGCTTGTGGCTGCTCCGGTTGTCTCGGCAAGCGTCGATCTCCGGAGTTAAGCAGTGAAGTGCGCGCCCATAACTTGGATGGGTGACCGGCGGGTTTTGGGCAACGGCACGCGGTGTTCTGCTCGGGGTGACGAACGGACCGAGCAACAACCATCCAAGTTATGGAATGAATGGTGTGTGAATGGGAAGGAGTAGGGGTCAAGGTACAATAAGCCTTCAGGCTGTAGTGCACCACCTAGGGGGCGGTCGTCGGGCCTGGGTGGGATGACGCCGAAAGGGCGAAAAAAAAACTTACTTTCAACTAAGGGAGTATAATAAGGTTCAAACGATCTTTAAAATGAGATCTTTCTGACGAGGGTGTAATTCATCCTTAATTTTTAGGTTTAGTGCTTACAGCTTAGACCTATAGATATTATGGAAATTATTTAAATTGCCATATTTTCGAAACTATTAAAGGTAGATATGTCAAATGTGGTATTTTTTCAAAGCTCTTTAAAGACTTTATTAATAGTGATATAATATATAAGGTGTTTCATTTAAAAAATATTTACCTCTCTATTATTCTTAAGTTTTTGATGTTCATTCGTTCTTTTTTTATGCTACAAAACGTTTTTTTAGTTGTCGTTCTCATTGGGTAGCAAAATATAAGTGAACAACCCTGTATATCATGTCAATCTTCAAGGAAATATTTGCAGCAGAATTAAATTTGCCAAAATATTTTTTTCCTACGACCACTTATGAAAATAGCAAATGGCACACTGATTTCATGCATAGAAAATGCGTTATATCACACTAGTGTTGCAAAGTACTTTACAGCACTAGTGTTGCAAAGTACTTTACAACACTGGTGTAATACATATTATGATGTCATTCTAAAAACTGCTATTGGTTTTGTAAGTGACATATTTATTGTAGTGACAGTAAAAAAACTTTTTATTTACCTTAAACGGTAGAACCCAAATTAGCGAAAATCATCTTATTTTATATTTATTAAAATTTACGAAAAAATAAAAACATAAACAAAAATAGACATAACCACAAAAACAACTTTCACTGACTGGCACAGTGTTGTCAGGTAAGTAGATCAAATTTAAAATCTCCCTTCTACCTTTGAGCACGTACTTTATAGAGGCAGCCTTGCCGCTTGACCGTTCGACCTAAAGCGCCAGAGAAAAAAGCCTATAGATCAAATTCCTTCCTCTCTTTCTTCGTGTACTCAAACAACTAGTTAAATCTTTTTTTTTAATCCCTAATTAAACCTAAGGCTAATACACACTTTATTAATCCACTTTCTTTTATCCATTCATAAATAGAATCAGACCCTTCCGACGTTGCCAAATGCTTTCCATATTTTGCATGGTAACTGACGTTTGGTAGTCGTTTTTTCCTTACTTTAAGGACTTTAGGTTATGCATTTACAATTTTCATATTTTTTATATTTTTTCTTAAAAATATGAGGAAAAACTGTTATTTTTACTTAATTTTACATGTGATGTTCAGTTTCATTAACTCGTTTTACCAATTTTACCCCACCCAGCACCCCTTTTCACTCCCCGGTCCCGTAAGTTTATTTACTAATATTTTAAAAAAACGGAATATTTTGGATATGCACCACTTACGTGGTGGTATATGTAAGAATCGATAATTTTTAAAAAACCTTTATAATAGCAGAAAACCGTATTAAACTATTAGCGTTATTACCTAACAAAACCATACAATTTTTATTAAGTGAGGGCCTTTTTAAATTCCAAAATGATAAAAGTTATATAATGCTTCTAGGTAGGTGATTTTCGATGTAAAAATATTGTCAAAACAGTATAATATAGCAGTGAGGAAAAGCATATATCACACTAGTGTTGCAAAGTAAATATCACCCTAGTGTTGCAAAGTTCTCAATTGTTTTTTATTTTTTCTGAACAGACAAACTTTTTTTTTTTTTTGGTGAATAATTTGTGGTCATAGGAAAAATAGTGTACAGTACTCGTGTGAAAATGACACTTTCTTACACTCGTGGGTTTGTCGCACTCGGCTAACGCCTCGTGCTACAATATTCCCACTCGTGTGAAATTAGTCATTTTCCACACTTGTAATGTAATATACTATTTTCTTTTTACAACGTCTACAACATAAATGTGAAAATTATTTAAAGTGCCCCTTTATACATTTTATAAGGCATTTTGTTTGCCCTACCTTAAAATAATTGTAATATAACAGAAAAAAATAAAATATTTTAAGGTAAAAATTGATCGTGCAAAATTGTACATAAATATAATAAAAGGTTCTTTAAATATGAACAGAAAAAGTCATCAAAAACACAAACGTTATAAATTTTAACTATTTTTTCTAATCAATAATGCCGCAATAATTTTATATAATTCGCAATAATTCCCCATAGTTCCCTATACTTCCTCATACTTCCCCATACTTCCCCATACTTCTCCATACTTCCCTATACTTCTCCATACTTCCCCATACTTCTTCATACTTTCCCATACTTCCCCAGACTTCTTCACTTCCCCATAATTCTCCACACTTCCCCATAATTCTGCATACTTCCCTATATTTTCCCATACTTCCCCAATAATATCCCATAATAATTTCTTATTAAACAGCTAAATTTAGCCTTGTTCGTAAGAACTTTTTTCTTGGGTTTCATTCATTTTATATAAAAAGGAATTAGTAATCCAATTTTGATTTTGCCACTGTCGAATAAAAAAATGCTGATTATAATTCTATTTTTGAGCATAACATGTAACCTCACATAATGATATAACAAAGGAAAGTATTAAGAAGTGAGATATGTTTATTAGAAAAAAGAGTGATTTTCGTTTCATGAAATTAAACACGGAAAGGATTAAATTGACAGGACGCATCGTTACCCTTGAAGGAAAGTGAAACCCGGCTCGTGTTCGCTTTGTCACTTTTTATTAACTAATTGCTCACATGTCACTGGACTAGTGAGCACCCGACCGTGCCAACTAACATATTTTTTTCAAGTAAAACACTCTCGTCGTTTTAAATTGTTAACTTCACTTGTGAAGCTTCTAAAAATAAACAGAGACAACAATGAGACGAGTAACTGGTCCTAACAATTTTTCCATTGTATTTATCTCTTTCTGGTTTAACGCAAGTTCCAATAAATATGTCTTTGTCTTTCATCATGGCAGGCTATCGTAGATGGAGCAATCATCGCTTTGCCCGGGTTGCCAAGTTGTTTACAATTTCTGCATGTAAACTTTAATGTCCTTTTGGCTCACATCTAATTAAGAGAAAGAAAATATACCATGAATCGAATATTTTTAACTTGACAAACGTTGCCGCAGGCAGTCGAAATGTTATTCGATATTTGTGTTTGATATTTTTCAATGGCCGATTTGTTTGGACAGTTTGTTTACATTTTCTGTAATTTATTGTGTGTTTCGTGGTTTTTTACCTTTAATTGGACTTTGAGTATTGACTTTTATTAGTGATCACAGTGTATATATTAAATTTGTGCTGTTCAACAGATAATTTAAGGTAATATTAACATGGTTATCTGTAAGAAAAAATCTTTATAAAAACCAAATAAATGACATTTTTAATTAGGTGTGTGTAATTATTGAACTAAACCCCAATATTTTGTATTAAAAGGAAACAAAAACAAGTACCTAACATTAAGGGCAAAAATAGCACAGGTATATAATTTATATTTGGCTGGCTAACGATAAAGTCGACTCACGCGCCATCTGCGTTTACCTTCCTTGAAGACAGACAAGGAAGGCCCAGCAGCTATATCTCTCTCAAATAATTTATTTACATTTAGTTGCTCGTCTCCTTGTTGTTTCTGAAATAAAAATAAAATGTCTAATATTATTCGTACTAAACTCAAGAATCACATAAAATACGAGACGAGACGAGAAATTAGCTCTTTCCCATCTCATGATACTCTAGGGAATTGCCAGATTGAACACGCGCGAGCGAGCGACTTTTCACAGTGGAAAGGCTACATGTTAATTTTCGCCCGCCCGCTGATTACGGTGTGACCACTTGCATTAGGTTTAGAAAAATCGCTCGCACGCAATCCGCCTGTTTGACGCTTGTTGCTCTTCAGTCCGTCCGTACACTAAGGGAACGGCCAGAGTAAAAAAGCGCGAGCGACAAGCGAATGAGCGATTTTTCGTAGTGCGAAAGCTGCATGTTAATTTTCGCCCGTCCGCTGAGTGTCGGTGTGGTCCAAGGAAAATAAACCTTTTAATAAGGAGCGCTCGATCCCATTTAAGCCTATGTTCACTCAATTTTGTGACGTAATCTTTTCCCGTAATTCTTTGTTTACAATCGTACTGGAAGGTTTTTTTCGAGGTTTTGGTGTTATTTTTTTGCTTTTTGTGATTGGATTTTTATATATGTTTTTACTATTTATAATTAAATTAAGTAGTTATTAGTGCTTACTGCAGTTACAGATTATTTTAAAACCTGTAAACAGGGGTCACTGACCTTTGGATATTTTTTTACAGGGAATTTACGCTTTAATCGTTATTAAGGGTAAGATACAATTATTTTTATGTTTTTTAGTGATTTTATTTTATGGATGCAAGTATTGGTTTATTTTGTCAGATAAAAATATTATGGCAAAAAGGTGACGTCACCAACATAACCTATATTTTCGGACAAATATAAAAAATTGAGCGCCCCTTAATAAAAAGTTTATCTTCCTTGGGTGTGGCCACTTGCATTTACGAATTAAGCCTGCTGTCCATGAGAGCGGTTTTCCGCTCACGGAGGATAATTCAGCGTTGTGATTAGCGAAAAAAGCATTTTAAATTTGCACTAACCAATCACAACGCTGAATTATCATCCGCGAGCGGAAAACCGCTCTCATGGACAGCCAGCTTTAGGTTTTAAAAAATCACTTGGTCAAGTTTCCTGTGATTGGATGAAAAGTTTTCGACTAAACCCATAGAGAGCGCGAGTAGCCGTCATATAACTGCACAATATGCTTCGCTAGTTTATTTTTAAAGTTTCTAGTTAAATGAGTGAGTTGAGGTTATGGGCATATAGAAATAGTAAATTCATCATATTTTTACTAAATTTTTAGAGATGAGAAAACTATCCGTTTGCGGCAATATCTTACTACAGATCAAATATTTATTTGCATGACAATCTCAGAAGAATGTGAAAAGGCAAACGCAATTCTATCACCAGAAAAGGTTATCAAAAAAATTTGTTAAATTATTTTTTAAACGATCTTAATAAGGAAAAAAACTAAGTATTGCTAAGAAAACCACCCTGGACGCAAAGTCCTTGGACATTGACCAGGATGTGACAACAACATCCTGGAAGATACGGGGCAACGGAAATCATCGACGTACAGCCCTTGAACGTGAGATCAGATCAAATAAACGTAGTCTACAGCTCTGAAAAATCATATAAAGTCAGCTGCGATTCTGACATATGGAGATGAGGAAGACCTCCATCCATTGACAGACTTGGTTTACTGCACCGTTGGCTCTAAGAGGAATGATGGAGTGGGTGCTGCGGATGCTGAGAAAGTATTTGACAAGGTCAGCCATAATCTTCTTTTAAATAAACTGATCAATCTAGGTTTTTCTAGAAGTGCTATAACCTTTTTACAGTCCTATCTCTCTAACAGACCTAGCTCTGTTCGAATTGGCAAAGAATTATCTGGAAAGTATGTTGCAACTTCTGGAGTTCCGCAGGGTAGTAATATTGCACCGCAGTTGTTTACAATTTTTGTGAATGATCTGCCGGAATCTGTTAAAAATTCTGAATGTCTCTTGTTCGCAGATGACTTCAAGATCTTTAAAGTAATCACTTCAAAGTCTGATTGCATGGCATTACAGGACGATTTGGATAGTGTAAGTCATTGGTTTTCTCTAAATAAAATGTTTTTAAATATTAATAAATGTTTTACTATGACGTTTACAAGTCGAATTAACAATTTCAATTTTCAATATAAAATTAATGATGAGGTATTGACTAGGAGTGATCACTGTAAGGACCTTGGAGTCACATTTCAATCAAATTTAAAATTTAATCTACATTATCAGGCTATTTTAAATAAAGCATTTCGAATGTTGGGATTTATAATTAGAAATACTAAACATTTTCATAGAATTAGCACACTGGTAAAGTTGTATAATACATTTGTGAGACCCCATGTGGAGTATGCTTCAGTAATCTGGTCACCTACTGCTGAATGCAACAAAGATTTAGTTGAAAGATTACAATTTTTTTAAGATATCTTTATTATAAACAATATAACGTGTACCCAGCATTTTCACTATTGGTGTCTTACAAAGATATGCTGACTACCTTTAACATACAGTCACTCTGTGTTAGACGAATGACTCAGTCACTAATATTTGTGTATTACATAGTAAATAGCATAAAATACAGGGATTTTGCATAAATTAATTACATTAAATTTCATGTTCCTAAAATAAATTTAAGATTAGGTAAATATGACACATTTAAGACTGACATAACTAGCTCCTCCCCTTTAAACAATTTGTTAAACACTTGCAACAGTGTTTTGTCCAATAATAACTGTGATATCTTTAACATTAGTTTGAAAAAAATAAAGAATTACTTAAATTATTTATTTTCTTTAAATATTTAGCACTTGTTATTTAGTTTGTAAGTATGTAGTCCCTTACCAGTTAGAGAGTACCAATAAATAAATAAATATTTGGGGCAAAGCTCAAAGCAACTTCTAGCTTCCCACTAGGGAAGCAAGCCACAATATACCTGGCAGAAAATAAATGATATCGTTAATTGAGAGTGTACTCTTTCAATCAACGATGATATTTTAGCATATGTCCAAGAGAATATGAACCGCAACATTTGCTCAGACAGTCAGACCGCTCTGAAAGCCTTGAATGCTCATCGTGTCATATCCAAAATCACGATGGAGTGCGCAAACAATCTTAAAGATCTCGCTGCCAGAAACAATAGGATAGAAATCCTCGGGGTTCCTGAACTCTCGGGAAGAAGAGTGAATGAAGAAGCAGGTGAACTAGCAAGAGCTGGGTCATCTAGAAGGTTAAATGGACCAGAACCAGTATTTGGACTATCTTAACAGGTGATAAAAATAACAATAAGAGAATGGCTCCACCAACATCTAGATTGTTGGCATACATCACCTGCTCAAAGATATGCGAAGGAGACTCTAGGAGATTTTTTCAAGAAAATAAAAACTGTGGTCCTCCAGCTAGATCGTACTCAGTTAAAGCGAGTAGTAGGCTCTTGACAGACCACTGTCATCCAAGGAAAAACTTGCAGAAAATGTGCATTTATAATGGTCTTATACCATGCAGGCTTTGCAAGAACGAGGAGCCCATTATTTTAGACGTCTATTTTGACTTGACAAATCAACCTACAGCGATGGCCTAAATGTATAAACGGAGAATATGTAGAAAAATAAATATAGTTTTTTACTCATTTTGATCTCTACCTGTATAGAGGAAACAGTTTAAAAATGTAAATTCGGTGCTCTTTGATAAGAAAAAAAATCACAAAAAGTTTAAAGCAAATAAATCGGCATGCTTGTCTCTTGCGGCCGCCTTTGCTTTATTTCTTTTATGATATGCCTGTTAATGCAGTTGGTCATCGCACTATGGGAAATTCTGAAACTTACCAATCTAACTTAAAATGAGGTGCTTTTTACTGGAAAAATATTGAAAAAAATATTATAAATTATAACAAATGCTTTTTGGAAACCTAAAACTTATATTATATGTTATTATAAATTTACACCCCCTTAACATTATTATTTTTTATTGTACAAAATAAACTAAAATATCAGCTTGTTTGGTTAATTCGGTAGTATTCTAATCAGTAATCCGATGGTTATTATCTCATATGATATACAGGGTACGACAATAGGTATGATTTTTTTAAATGGAATACCCTGAATATTATATCACCACCAAAAAATATTTTAAGAAGCTCTAAAAAAATACTGCATTTGATGTGTCTATCTCAATTACTTTCGGAAATATGACCATCCAAATATGAACAATAATTTTGAATTATTCTTAGAAGCGTAATAGACATACATTTTCCCAACTTTCTTTATTTTTTAACGTATTAAATAAATAACAACCCCTGTTTTGTTGGGTAGATTCGGTAGAATCCATATCTTTCATCAGAATGCTTTTATCTTTTAGGATATACAATGTAGGTCAAAACATATTAAATTTTAAAATGGAAAACCTTGTAAATTATAAAAAATCTTGTATCTGTCCTTACACTCAGAAGTAGCAAAAAGTAGGAAGGCAATTGTAAGTACAAAAACTGATAAAGAAAAAGGTAAAAAAATCTTGACAAAAGTAGCGAGACTTCGCTCTTGCATCGGAAACACAACAATAGCTCTTATTATTTAAACTCTTTTACTTTTTTTAGTAAATAAGGTTAATAATAAACTAAGTAGATTAAATGTTGTATATTTAGTCTACTTAGTCGTCATATCCTTTTATAATTTTGCGTACATGTAGTTGGGAGTATCTACTTTGAAATACACAGCATAAGCCATTAAAATTACAAAGTTGCTTTTTGGCCAAAATAATGGATTTCTATCCCATAGTCCGATTGCAGGCGGCCTTTTTATGTTTTTTTGTATTATTTTCAAAGGGTACCTAATTTGCGCTTTTAAAATGTTCTTACTATATTTTCTTTGTTTAGCTTCCTAAGATTTGCATTCGTAATAATAATAATAAAAAAATCTGACGATATTAAACGTTTCGGTTAATATTGACATTGGCCTTCTTCAATAAGTGCACAAAAAGAGATGGTGAATTAGGTGATTTATTAAATTTCTCAATAATTTATACGTATTATTTTGTTGATTTTGTATGATATTTTTTCACATAATTATGTATGTGCATATAAAACATATTTATGTATCCATTTTTTTTGTTATTGTAAATAAACATTCTCCGTGCTTGAATGAAATTTATTTATACGCAACTGCAATAAATTAACTAATTAAGCGTCTTAATTTATTTTATTTATTCCTATCTAAAAAAAGCAAGGATTTTTTTTATTTTTTATGTTCTGTTAGCATGAAGATAAGGTATAAGATTTATTTATTGTTTCCGTATAAAATACGAAGTTTTTCCTGGGAGAGTTAATAAATCCTAAATAATAAGCGAAGACTAACGATAATAAAATTTATCAACAACATCATCATAACAATTAATTGGAACAACTTTTTGGTATTGAATTTATATAAATACTTATGTATCGTAGTAACTTATGAATTTTCACAGAAGAAAAAATATATCAACCTGTTTCCAAAACGTTTTTCGATCAACGGGGGTATAAAAGCGGTCTCGCGGAGCGCAAATCAGCTAAGTTAGCGTTTTAGCTTTAATGTTTGTATTAAGTGGTAAATATTGGACCGATCAGAGGTTTTGTTTAGAAACTATGACGGTGAAACCACTGATCTCGATGGATTGCTAATGTTATTACCTGCGCGAAACAAAAGTTACATTTCATGGGCGAAGAAACGGGTTTGTGCGCAAGCAAATCGAGGGTGAAGGCGCCTGGTGCCAAACAGACTATCCGCATTATCGGAAAGAATTTGTCGACGGTGTCCTGCTTTCGCACTCTGTATTTCGATAGAAAGAAGAAATAGGCAGGAAAGAAATTTTCTTTCTATTTTTTGTCTGTAGGGTAGGGCGGGGCTAGTTGAGCAATTTTTCACTTAATCGGTTATAGCTTCTCAAAAATAAGTCTTAATGGCTTATAATCCATACTAATGGATTAGCAATTCATCCCTTATTAATAGTGTCCATAGTAATTTCTTTCTAATAGGTCGAATTTAGGAGCTACATCTATTTTATTAGAGATAGTCAAGTATGCCCAACGTACCCCATAGGTGAGGTAAGTTGAGCAAGGGTATAGGGCTAGTGGAGCACTTAGAAAGCATAGTCAAATCATGGCTTAAATGTTAGATACGTTTACAATAAAAATTCATTTTGACAATTTGCTTTTTATATTTATAACATTATAGTGACTAAACAACAAATCTCATTAATAAAACAGCAACGTACCAACTATTTGATTTAATATCAATCAATTCATCTTCGTTTTTTAAATTTTTTAATCAGTTTTATTTTGCTGTTCTTTTCTCTTCTAATTTCTTCTGCATCTATGAAAATTGCAGCTTTTCTCTATCTTTTGTTTGATTTTGCTATGGTCAGCTCGTTTTTTTGTTGTTTGTACAAAGTTCGGGTTGCAGCTTCTTTTAAATCTTGAGGAGACTTTATTAGTCTTACTGTTATAAGTCCATATCCTAAAAAATAAAAATAAAACATTTTATACTTAAAACCGTGGGGTAAGTTGGGCAACTGTAGCTCAACTAACCCCAACCTGAAATTTTAAAGAAAAGTAAATTTATTAAAAACCGGTTAAAATTATATCCAAAATCTTTATACATATTAAAAGTGCAATAAATTTACTTAAGATTAACACTTACCTGATTAAGAACGGAATACATTTAACTATGACAGATAAATTTTTCCGGCTTGCAATTATTTCACTTTTTAATCACAAAATAAACAATCCGCACGGATACTTTTCTCGATCGTCGCGTCACCACTAGTGGTCGCACAATGAGCTCCCCTCGCGCAACCCCTTCTTTACGCTATTTGATGCTTTCGCGTGCGGTCGATAGTTTTTGAGATATTTGATTGTCCAACTTACCTCTATGCTCAACTAGCCCCGCCCTACCCTACTCTGTATCATTCTTTCTAAATAGTTCGTAAATCTTCGGAAGTGGAAAAATAATAGACTACTGGTCCTGAAAACGTTGGGTTCTTGTGGAAAAATGCACCCTTTATAGAAAAATGCATTTGTTATTTCTTAAAATATATATGTTTGGTTTACTTGTGTTTCATATGTTTTATTTATTTGGCATATTTACTCATATTTTAATCAGTCCAAGTCCATTAAATTTCCGGATTTTAATAGTTTATCTTTTGCTTAATTACAATTTATCTAGCTTTTTTTTAAAAAATATAGAGGAGAAAAGACAGCGACAAAATTTGCGTGTAAAAAGGAGAGAGTTAGCGGGACAATATGTAATATTAAACACTTTGAATTAGCAAAAGTTGACATTAAGCGGTGTTTTAGATTGCATGGATTTAATGAAAAAATAATTCGTGAGTTCAAACCTCGTCTAAGTGTTAAAGTTTAAACAAAGTACAATATAACAACATAACATAAACGAATATATTATTTCCACAAAACATTAAATAAAAATTTGTTTATTAGTGCGATAACAAATTGCAATGTCGTCAATGTTCCCACAAACACCCGCTTATAAAAGAATGTAAACAAACGTCCAGCAGGTAAGAAGAGCGAGATCACTTTATACAAAACAAAATACAATAGAACAGGATAAATGACAAGAAAGATCCAAATCGCCTTTCTATTTCCAGGCGTTTGTGTTGTCCCTTCGTGAGTGCGGAACGAGCCGAAACACTTAACGTAGTTCGAAGTAGACAGGAAATAGAAAATAGAAAAGACATTTCTTTCTTGGCGAGATACGGAGTCCAGGCGCTGCGCTGGTTTTCTGTTCGGAGAACGGTAGCTAATGAGCGTCCACGGACGGAGGGTAAGGGGTGCCGGTGTTTGTATTTTGCCACGGCTTTTAAGTGCGCATGTTCGTCCACCCACTGCGCGAGGTCGTAAAAATCCGAAAAATGCTTCTTGCCACTGCGGATCTAAATGTAGGTTCTCTATCTATGGGTAAACCTTGTTACCCGCTAAGCGGAGCTTTCCGAAACTCCCCTATATATATATATATATATATATATATATATATATATATATATATATATATATATATATATATATATATATATATATATATATATATATACTTCTTCTGGTATTCTTTAACTAGTAAAGTACACTAAGTCAGCTGCATTGTGTGTTGTTTTTTTATAAAGTCCATTCACGTTCAATGTTAGAATAAAAAGAGACCTATTTTAATTATCACTTTGGAATTGCTGCCACAGTACCAATATTATTTTGGCAACTAAATTTCCTTATACTTATGATTTTTTCCATAGGTAAACGGCTGTTCAATAAGTAGTAATTATACAGGGTGGGACAATTTTTTTTAAATTTTATGTATGCATTTTTGACACAGGTGACAAATTTGACATTTTTCTTTGACCGTTTGATTCCTTCATTCTTTTTCTACAAAAAAAAAAGTACCTTATTTGAATGGATATCTTGAAATGTTTTTTTCATAAAATTTTGTTTTAAATCCAGACATACCTGCATATGTTATACATATTTTTTTTTTGAGAAAATCTTTAAAATGTGGTAAAATTATTGATTATGGTGTTGGTGAGCCTCTCGAACCTAATTATACAGATAAAGGCTGTTTTTTTTTTATAATTTTACCATATTTGAATAATTTTCTCATAAAACTGGAACTTTTATTACATACAAAATGCTGGTATCTCTGGACTAAAAATGCAATTTTAATAAAAAGTATTTAAGATATCGATTAAAATTGTATAAAAATGGTAAAGGAATTAAACAGTCGAAGCAAAATGTCAAATTTATCACATGTATGTCCATACAATAAATGAAAAAAAATTGTCGCACTCTGTATAATTCCGACTTACTGAATAGCCGTTTATCTATGGAAAGAAGCACTAGTATAGGGTGATTTAGCTACTTAAATAACATTTACAATGTGGTGAAAGTTTATAAGTTATAATTGAGATATGTTTTTTATACCCACTTTGAAGCTAAATATCTCCTAACGAAGCCCGTTCAAAACTTTTATTTATAAATTACGACCATTATTTTGGCTCACTTTATCACCTCTATCATTTATGACCTCACCTTTTCGAGCACCCTGTATAAACCAGCCGTTTACACAACACGTTTTAATTATTATTAGGTTGCAATCTTTTAAACTTAAAAAATATATTTGGTAACATAATATATCTTTCAACAAATATAATTTTAAAAACAACTAAAGAACGACAAACACAGATTCAAGGAGGACCAAGAAGTCAACTCAGTGTGTGAGATGCCTTCAGACAAAATGGTACCAAGCTACTGGCTAAACAAAGGTTTTCAAACTTTAATACCAGACAGAAAGGACTGGGTGGCAGGGCCTCCCATTAAAGCCGACCTAATCTGGTATACAGACGGCTCCAAAACAGACCAAGGAGTTGGAGCAGGTATATATGGGGACAAACCAAGGACGAAAATAAACTTGGGTCTCGGACAATACCCTACTGTGTTCCAGGCCGAAATTGTAGCCATAGAACAATGTGCTAGGGAAATCATCAGAAGGAGCTATGAGGATAAAACCATAGTAATCTATTCGGACAGCCAGGCAGCCATCAGGGCACTCAGTTCATGCAAAATCAGCTCCAAGCTGGTGCGGGACTGCGTAATTGCCCTGGAAGAGGTGGGTGCGTCCAACAAGCTAACCATTGCCTGGGTACCAGGACACGAAGGCCACGAAGGCAATGAAGAAGCCGATAAATTGGCAAAGGAGGGGCTGGTAGGACAATGGTAGGTCCTGAGCCCTACTGTGGTATTCCATCATGCCAGGTAAGGTCATCCATTAGATCATGGATTATGAGGGAATCACAAGACTGGTGGAGGAGAACACCAGGACAGCGTCAGGCGAAAGTGTTCATCAAGGCTTACTCGCCAGAATTTACAAAAGACCTTCTGAATTATAACCGGAAGGCAGTAAGAATAATAGTGGGTCAACTGACAGGTCGTTGCAGACTGAATAAACACATGGAAACTATGGGCCTGGCAGAAGAAACCCTATGTAGGTTCTGCCAGGAGGAGGAAGAAACCGCAGAACACGTATGGTGCTACTGCGAAGCCCTTTGTCGTCTGCGGTTTGCAAGGCTGGGTGAAGAAAAACCTAAAGCGGCAAGATATACCAAGGGGCCAGTTTCAAGCTTGTGGAGTCTGATTAAACAGACCGGCTTGGATAGCGTGCTCTAACCTATGGACGGAGGACACACAATAAACCTGAGCAGGTTGCAGTGTTAGAGGATATGCAATCCACCTCCTAATCTAATCTAATCTAATCTAATCTAACACAAATTCTAGACGCCAATGACTTAATCATAATAATGGTTTGGTAGGAAAAATATGATCTTAAATTAATGTTTTAAATACCCGCTAAAACTTTCATTCTATCATGACGTCGCTATAGACGTGACGTCAGCAATAAATAGGGGGCGCGTTTCTGTTAATTTAAAAACAGTGACAACTAAACAGTTACCATACTTACTTTTCATTGTTGTCACCATAGTTACGTTCATTGTTAATAAAAAAGTGAAACTGGCGATTCTCTTTTAGTAACTAGGTGTTAGGTACAAAACAAATGTTATCAGAAGTGGGATAAGACCCCCGAAGATGCTCGAGTAGGTATAAAAATATTTGAAAGCCTGTTGGGAGAAAAACAGACAAACCGCAGATATGGAGGAATTAAGAGCACTAATTAAAATTAAAACGATTAATTAAAAAAGATTAATTCAAGAACGAAGATCCGAAGACAGAAAAAAACAAGTAAAAATTAGAAAGGATTTAAATAAAATAAATAAAGACCAGGCAAAAATTCATAAAAAAGATATAAAATGAAATGGTTGCAACTCAAAATGCCATATAAAAATATTTAAATATATTTGGCAAACTCGGTATCTTCCACAGAGGGTCCTCTTACATTTTTAATAAACATATCAGTGGATACATAATCAAGTGGCCCATGCTGGTTTGGGAATTTATTTCTTGGGCACCCAATAAAATTTTACCGTTTTTGCCCTTTTTTTCTGGTTTGGTCACTTCGACAAAAATGCATCATTATTTCTTCTTGTTTGGTACCCTAAAGGTAGGCATAGTATTCTTAAGTGTATTTATAAATTAGTCTTGGGTTTATTTAAGGAATAAAAAAATTAACTAACCAGAACTAACCAAACCAAATCCAAAACCAATTCAGAAAAAAAAAGGGTCAAGACAGGTAAAATTTTATTAGGTCCCAGATAAGAAGTTCCCAAACAAGGAAACACCAATTAAGTGTTCCAATTTATTTCTTCTCCTTGTAGTCTCGTTACCCAGCAAACACTATTTGCCGGCAATATACATTTTTCATATTGGCATTGATGGTAAAGCATTGGCAATTGGTGGCAATATTATGTCAATATCTAACACGTATTAACAAGTCAACCCTAAATAAACACTTAATTTCCAATAAATTTTACATGCAGGCGAATTGCCGGCAAGCATACAAAAATGGCGGCATACCAATCCTGATTAAATAAAGCACGCGTTTTTGTTGCAGGCAAATAAATATTGGATTTTTGAAGGCAAGCCTTCAACGCATATTCATACTTTTTAAACCATATTATTAACATTGGTATTTAACTAACATTAAAGCAATTTTTTTGATCTGTTTTATTTTTAATGGCAGCTAAACAACATTATTTTAT
This sequence comes from Listronotus bonariensis, assembly GCA_014170235.1. Classification (NCBI taxonomy): domain Eukaryota; kingdom Metazoa; phylum Arthropoda; class Insecta; order Coleoptera; family Curculionidae; genus Listronotus; species Listronotus bonariensis. Next base: position 95,505 of record JACEGR010001877.1, read on the forward strand.
GTTTTTTACATAATTTAAAGGAAATGGCCTTTTCATAACATTTTATTGTTAAAAATCATGCAAATAAAAATTAGGTCAAACAAAATGTTTATTATGTATTTTGGGGCGAATAAAAATAAAATGATGGTAAAATTAGCTACGTTAATTTCGACCAAAGGTGACCGATTTGTGCATTTGTTTTCTACGTGGTTTTCTAGCTTTTTAGTTTCTTTTTTAAAGAAAAGAGTTTTTTAATAGACATAATTAAATGTATTCATTACCTAATAAGTGTGTGTTGTGTGATTAATTGGTGATGGCTAGTCGAGAAGGCAAGATATTCAAGTAGACTGTTAGGAGCTGTAAACATTTTGTTTAAAACTTTATTAAGAGTTTTAAAGACGTGATAATAAAAAATATTATATATATTTAATAGTTTTTTTGACATATCGATAGATGGCGTAATGCACAATAAACTACTACGTTTCTGCAATATCTTCGCTCTTTATCGTCTAAACCGTACCCATTAGACAAACATAATCCGAGAGCGGTCTGCGGTAGGTGATCTCACTTAGCTTTGAAAGAAATATCTTCGGCTAGTGTAAAAATCTGCATCTCCAAGTTGGACAGTGTTCCGAGAGATGGTACCCGATGGTACTTTGCATTGCAAGGAAATTGCATGTAGTAAGGAGTTTTTTCCTATTTAAATAAAATAAAATATTGCATCATTTTAGCTTTTAAAAAAAAGTATATGCGACAATTTTTGTCAATAAGACGTCAGCTTGCTGCTTGGGAGTATCTGCATTTGCCCACTTTCGTGTCTTTTTGTTATCTTTTGCCAATAACTTATTAATGATGGATGCCATCATCTTAAACGCATTTTTTTGCCAATAACTGATTAATGACGGATGCCATCACTTTATCTGCAACACGTGGCCTAATAACGGCCAATTGCCCACTTTCGCGTCTTTTTGATACCTTTTTGCCAATAGCCTTGCCATTAAAGAGTGTTGGCAATGCCAGTAAATTAAATGTACAACGCCGGCAAAAAATGTTATATGGGTACTTTAAAAACTAGCAGTAAATATAACCCATCACATTATTTTAAAACGTTAATTCCTGCTTAGCGTTAATATATGCGATTTCCTGCAACATTAAAAATATTTATTTATATATCTGAAACAAACACGAAACACACACTCATGCAAGTCATAGGCAAAAGTTCCCGACCTAGAAAATTATACGGCAATTAAAAAGAAATCCTCATCTAGATCTAATTGGGAGGAGAGGGAGGGAGGGGGAGGCCGGGGTTCAAGCTCTCCTTGAACACCATAATTGAGGTAAAATTTCCGCACTTCCATGGGAGTTTTTTAAGTGTGGGATCTTTTGTTCGGATGAACGCAAGGTTATAATGAGGAGGAAGATTTGCAGCACCAATATAATACTTTTTTTTACAAAGCAATAACTTATAGAAGGAACAGTTTAAAAATGTAAATTCGGTGCTCTTTGATAAGAAAAAAATCACAAAAAGTTTAAAGCAAATAAATCGGCATGCTTGCTTCGCGGCCGCCTTTGCTATATTTCTTTTATGATATGCCGGTTGATGCAGCTGATCATCGCACTATGGGATACAAATTAGTTTTTTGGTCAAAATTCTGAAACTTACCAATCTAACTAAAAATGAGGTGCTTTTTACTGGAAAAATATTATAAATTATTACAAATGCTTTTTGGAAACCTAAAACTTATTATATGTTATTATAAATTTACACCCCCTTAACATTATTATTTTTTATTGTACAAAATAAACTAAAATGTCAGCTTGTTTGGTTATTTTGGTAGTATTCTAATCAGTAATCCGATGATTATTATCTCATATGATATACAGCGTACGACAATAGGTATGATTTTTTTTAAATGGAATACTCTGAATATTAAATCACCACCAAAAAAATCTTTTAAAATGCTTTTAAAAAATAATACAATTGATGTGTCTATCTCAATTAGTTTCGGAAATATGACCATCCAAATCTGAAAAATAATTTTAAATTATTCTTAGAAGCGTAATAGAGATACATCTTCCCAACTTTTTTATCTTTTAACGTATAAAATAAATAAAAACACTGTTTTGTTGGGTAGATTCTGTAGAATCCATATCTTTCATCAGAATGCTTTTATCTTTTAGGATATACAGTGTAGGACAAAACATATTACATTTTAAAATGGAAAACCTTGTAAATTATAAATAAATCTTGTATCTGTCCTTACATTTAGAAGTAGCAAAAAGTAGAAAGGCAATTGTAAGTACAAAAACTGATAAAGAAAAAGGTAAACAAATCTTTGACAAAAGTAGCGAGACTTCGCGAGACAGCATCGCAAACACAACAATAGCTCTTATTATTTAAACTCTTTTACTTTTTTAGTAAACAAGGCTAATAATAAACTAGGTAGATTAAATGTTTTATATTTATGTTTACTTAAAATACATATTCAAGTTTCCTATTACTCCAATAGAAGTCGTCATATCCTTTTATAATTTTGCGTTGTTGGAGTATCTACTTTGAAATACACAACATGAGCCATTAAAATATCAAAGTAGCTTTTTGGCCAAAATAATGGAGTTCTCTCCCATAGTGTATGGGCGCGTCGCTGTAAAGGATAGCGGCGCCTTTGTATAAAATAGTCCGATTGCAAGCGGCCTTATTTATTTTTTTTGGATTATTTTCAAAGGGTACCGAATTTGCGCTTTTAAAATGTTCTTACTATATGTAAAAATTATATTAGTGCAGACTATCCACGACTATTGTTTAGAAGGTATAATTCTTCATCAGTCTACTAACTGTTCACCTAAAGGAAGGAACTCCATTTTAATTTGCAATTAGTTGAAAGTTCACACATATTTAAAATGTAACTGTTTTAGTTTTAATATTATTAAAATTAAAAGAAATCAGCGTTATCTTAAGCCACTATCTCTCACCAACATTCGTGCCGCAGCAACCAAAGATACCTAATAGCAATAATAAAATAGTAAAAAAAATGACGCGTAATGTTAGGTATTTAAGCAGTACCGTTGATTTATTAATTAAAAATTGGTTGAGAACTTAAATCATTAATAAAATTAAAGGTTGTTTATTAGATGATGCGAATTATTTTTTAATGACTTTTTTCTGTTCCTGTGGTGGGCTTAGTATTTATTTAAACTAATATTATAACTCTAATTTGTAACTTATTTGTTTGTAAGAGCTAATCTTCGGAAATATTAAACGGATCATGAAAATTATTTCACAATTAGAAAGCTACACTATTCAGGAGTGCTATAGGCTATATTGTATTTTGATTGAAAAAAAGTTTAGAGAAAAATATAATTAACGCCCAACGAAATTGTCATCTAGGGTCATTGAAGTCAAGGTCGAAGTCGAAGGTCAACGAAGGGTCATCTAGTTCCTAATAAATTAAAATTTTATGTTTATATAAATAGTAATACTGGTAAAATTTATAGAGATCTATCAAATTCTTTATGAGTGTGCTTTTCACAAATGACGCGTCACTGGGCTAAAGATTTTAGATGGAAAAAAGGCAATCCTATTCGGGTTAGTTAGGCTACCAAACAAGAAGAAATAATTATGCGTATTTGTCGTGGTGACCAAAAGAGCTCAAATCTTACTAGGTCAAAGGGAGTTCCCAAACAGAGGTCTTTTTTTTAGCGGAAAATATTAAATAGCTGTGCAATGATAGAAATGCTTAGAAGATATTGCACATGGTAAAGTACATTCATACTTATTCCGTTCTCACTTCTTGAGGCCAATAAACGACCCTTTTGTCCCCTATTGTCGGCCGGTGCTTTAGCCAGGTGTTACCAGCTATAAAATTTGAACGTAACAGGGTGGAATTTACTTTTTTATAGGAACAAATAGAAACACATTGATAATCACATATTTTATTATTAATAAGAACAAAAATATTATTTATAAAATATACCTAGGGATACTATAATTTATTTTTTAAACATTGTCATCACGTGACTAACTGACGACTTTCTAATAGCGTTTTTCGACATCGCTTTCGTTTATATTGTCGTTTAATGTTTATGGAGAATGACAAAGAAAGAATATAATTTATATATATTTAATATATATAATAATGTTTAAAAAAATAAATTATACCTACTTAGTCATTTAAAAAATATATAAATAAAAAGCTTTTAAAAATACAATATACAATATAAAATGAAAAGTATTTAAAAATATTTCAACTTATAATTATTATTAGGACCTATTCAATTAAATCAGTGTCACTATCACTATCATCCCCTAACTGTATAATTAACTCCTTAACATTACTTGAAAGTGTGGTATATGATTGTTCAACTTTAATTACGTGATCTACATTGTTGCTCCAACTATTTACTGGTATTTTATCTATTTCCCTGGTGATAATGCCTAACACAAAACTATTTAAAGTCGGTGAACTGTTGTTACGTCTAACTTGCGATTTCAATTGATGCCAAATATGTTCTATAGGGTTAAAAATGCAGTGATATGGTGGAAGCCTTAAAACTGAATGTCCCATGTTATTTGCAAACTCATCACAAACATATTTTTTCTCTATATTAAAACATTTTAATACTAGTAATTGTTTTTTAAATAATTTTCATGAAAATAAATATTATTGGCGTGCATAAATTCTTAAATAATTGCTTTGGTGTCGCTTGAACAAGGGTGTTTTCTTAATTGCCTACTATGATAGCTAGCGTTATCCATAACATTAACACTTTGAGGAGGAATATTGGAAATTAACTTATTTTTAAACCAGTCTTCAAATAAATGTGCAGTTGTGTCGTCATGGTAGTCAAGAGAAGAGTTTTTATATTTTTTGCACTCAGTGTTAAAGCATTTGGAACCCATCCGTCTTTTGATCCCGCATGTATAATTGTTATCCGCTTACCTCTGTTTGAAGGTGCTTTTGTGTTACATTTACCACTTGAATCGTCCCAACCCCTTAAGAGGCACTTTTTAGGCAGAAATATTCAGGCGCATTTATCTAAAATAAAAATGTCTTTTTCAAAATTTCTGTTTGGTTTTAAACAAATTTGATCTCTTGCCTATTTTAATTGATGTAAATTGGTGTAAATAAATAAAAACAATTTTTTGGCATGGTCAAATTCCTATCCAATTGAAAAATAAATAGCAAAGGGAATTTTTTACTGTAGAATTTAAAATTAGCGATGCAAAATGACCAAGCCAAATAATAATTTTAAATTGAATAAAATACGCAATTTATGAAGACAAATAAGAAATTGTAAAGTATTTTTTGTTTTATAAACAATTTAGTACAGTTTTAACACATGGTTGTATAATAAATTGGCCGAATTTTTTGTAAAAAAAACAACACTTCTTCTATTTAAAATGGATCTTTAACGTCTTGTCTTATCATCAAGCTTATCAACTAGTTCAAGGTTATATTTCCTAGCTATTAATTTGAAAAATCCGCACAATCTAGTGGAAAACGCAAAAAGTTAACTTCATATCAACTTTTTGCGGGTCCGCGTCGAAAATGCCGGGAAAAGCATTTTAAATTTGCACTAACCAATCACAATGCTTAAAAATCATCCGCTAGCGGAAAACCGCTCTCATGGACAGCCGGCTTAATATGCACTGGCGTAGATAATATTTTTAAATGACTATATCCAAAAAATCCAAGTTTTACAAGCAAATCCTCCGTTTTTACTTTTTTCGTAAATAAGATCAAATTATATCTGAAAATTTTGCATAAAGAAAAATTGTGAAGTGAAAAAATTTTAACTGGTCTTACCTAGTTTTTAAAAAAATATATATGTTTTCTTTTTAATTAAGAATTTATGAATTAAATTTGTTTTCATTTAGAAAAAAAGAAAATACAAAAAAGATTTTCTTTTGGAACTTAGATAACAACAATAAAAATACCAGTTAGAGCTCTACGATTTTTTGATAATAATAAAGCACTAAATTTCAAAATGACAATGTTATGTCACGGTAACTGGTATTTTTATTGTTGTTCATAAATATGAAGCGATAATAATGTAACAATTTTTATATTAGCATCTAACTAGCAAACGGGTTAACCGAAAAATCTAAAGTTTTTACCATGGACGTAGATTTGCATGCTCTTCAATAAACTTCAATAGAATCTTTCTCTAAAATAATTAGGGGAGCCAATAATTGACCCCATTAAAAATTACATGGGATTTCCTATGTCCCGCCCGGCGATGCATCACCTGGTATCTACGCCAGTGAATACTTGAAAGTTAGGTTCAAAGATATAGAATATAGATAGAAGTATAAAAATAAAATATAAAGAAAAACAAGACCATAATTAAAGTAAGTGAAAGTGATCACTGATCATAAACTGAGATGATGACAAACCCACGGTGTGTCGCGCATCGCTCTGAATGTCGCGCTAACTCCTTCACGGATACTTAGTTTCCGTTGCACATGTGGATGCGCATGACGGCCTTACGGGGTATCGCACCAACGAAACCAACTTTATTTTTGTTCTAAAGCTGTTTAACTGATGTAGAATTGTTAACAAATTTGTTAAAATTAAGTAACATATTGTTTCATTTATTCATAGAATTTTTAAATTTGTTAAGAGCCACATCCGTTATTTTGGCGGATTTTATCTACCAGTTAAAGTGTATTATTCTCTCTGTAAAATATATTGACAAAGAACTGAAGCTATATTTACTAACCCTCAGCAGGACTCCGTGCTCTCTAGAATTCTACACCTCGCTTTCTATTTTACATTTCTACTCTAAAATATTAAAAGCAAAAACACAAAAATATAAAGTTTTGGGATTTTTCTTTAAAAGCAAAGTCTACATATTAGTTTTCCTACGACCACTTGTGAAAATAGCAAATAGCACACTGGTTTCATGCATAGAAAATGCGTTATATCACACTAGTGTTGCAAAGTACTTTACAGCACTAGTGTTGCAAAGTACTTTACAACACTCGTGTGATATATATTATGATGTCATTTTAAAAACTGCCATTGGTTTTGCAAGTGACATATTTATTGTAGTGACAGTAAAAAAACTTTTTACTTACCTTAAACAGTAGTAACCCAAATTAGCGAAAATCATCCTATAAACGTTAAGTTACTAGACATTATAAGCTTTCTTCTAATATTAAAAAGAGTAATAATAAAATTTCCGAAAAAATAAAAACATAAACAAAAATAGACATAACCACAAAAAACAACTTTCATTGACCGGTCGCAGTGGCACAGTGTTGTCAGGTAAGTGTAAGTAGATCAAATTAAAAATATCCTTTCTACCTTTGAGCACGCACTCTATAGAGGCAGCCTTGCCGCTGGACCGTTCGACCTAAAGCGCCAGAGAAAAACTCCTATAGATCAAATTCCTTTCTTTCTGTCTTCGTGTACTCAAACAACTAGTAAAATCTTTTTTTTTAATCCCTTAATTAAACCTGAGGCTAATACACACTTTATGAATCCAATTTCTTTTATCCATTCATAGAATCAGACCCTTCCGACGTTGCCAAATGCTTTCCATATTTTGCATGGTATAACTGACGTTTAGTCACATACCTCTAAAAAGAACTTTTAGGACTTTAGGTTATGCATTTATAATTTTCATATTATTTATATTTTTTCTCAAAAATATGCGGAAAAAATGTAATTTTTACTTAACTTTACATGTGATGTTCAGTTTTATTAACTTGTTTTACCAATTTTACCCCACCCAGCACCCCTTTTCACTCCCCGGTCCCGTAAGTTTGTTTACTGATATTTTTAAAAAACGAAATATTTTGGATATGCGTCACTTACGTTTTATTTAGAGGAGTATCTAAAATATGTAAGTATCAATAATTTTTAAAAAATCCTTAAAATAGCAGAAAACCGTATTAAACTATTACCAAACCATACAATTTTTAATAAGTGAGGGCGTTTTTAAATTCCAAAATGATAAAAGTTATAATATAATGTTTCTAGGTAGGTGATTTTCGATGTAAAAATATTGTCAAAACAGTATAATATAGCAGTGAGGAAAACTACATATCACACTAGTGTTGCAAAGTAAATATCACCCTAGTGTTGCAAAGTTCTCAATTGTTTTTTATTTTTTCTGTAAAGACAAACTTTAATTTCTTTTTTTTTTGGTGAATAATTTGTGGTCGTAGGAAAAATAGTGTACAGTACTCGTGTGAAAATGACTTTCTTACACTCGTGGGTTTGTCGCACTCGGCTAACGCCTCGTTACAATATTCTCACTCGTGTGAAATTAGTCATTTTCCATACTTGTAATGTAATATACTATTTCATGATTATCATCTAGTTATTCTTTACGTAGAATACGAAAGAGAACTATCTAGCTAGAGCTTCTTCTTTATATACTTTTTCAAATGAAGCTCGCGTTTCTTGAATAGCTTTTTAAACTTTAGAGTCTGACTTTGATCGGATAAAGCGGATACAACCTCTTTTAACAGTGCGGTACCTTTCGTCGTTTGCGCTTTTCACTAAGTTCTTCATAATTTTTTTGAGCTTCCTGGACCACCAGTCGTTGAAGGTGGATTTTAAAGACCCTGTATATATGGCTCTATCTCAGATAATAGTATGCAGCTATTTAGCCAATCACTATTTTTGGCTAGCAATCTATCCCTCATTCTATTGCAGTCGGACCATTTAGTGGAAAATTTACTCGCAAGCCTGACTATTTTAGTTATTATCACCCCTTCAATCTGTTCATTTATATTCTTCAGGCCAAAGTAATTCTGAATATAAGTATACATCCTTCTATTTCTAGTGTCTTTACTCGGCTCGTCTACCCATACTCCAAAAGACTTCTTTGAGGTATAGCACAAGGAACTAAAAAAATCATAAAACGGTAAGGGGCAGAGTGGGGCATTTTTTTATATATATTCGATTGTAGAAATGTATATTTAATATTGTTATATAAAAAATTACGCGGGATCTGGCGGGCCTCAAAATGTTTTCCTTTGAAAATAAAATAGTGTGAACGAAATTTAAATGCAATTAATACTATATTATTTAATGGTACAACAGGCCTGAAATAAACAACAAAAAAACAAATACCAGAAATATTTAGCACATACCTGCAGGTATTCTTTCCATTATAAATAACTTTAGTCTTTAACTTAGCACTTCAGTAAAACTAACCTTTTACACACGTATTTTAACACTAAAAATACAAGATTTAAAACATTCCTATGTATACTTACTTTGAAGTCCCCAAAAAATGTATGCCTTTTTGTTATCAGCAAAATGGCTAATTTAAATCAGTGTTTAAATGCATTATAAAATAATGCTAAGGCCAAAGAATTAAAAAACATTGTTATTTTTCATAATGTCCATATGGCCCATTATTATACGCATTTTATGAATTTAGGTTGTTATAAAAATATTAATTTCGGCATTTTTGTCCTCATATCGACGCAGAGTACGATGTGTCACGTTGTTTTCATGCCAAAATTATTTATATAATCTCTACCTGTTGGTATTCTACACGCGTTAGACAGTATCTTTTTTAAGCAGTGCCAGTGAACCCTTTGACCTAGCTAATGCTGTATACGTTTTTACAACTTAATTAAACCCATTTCTTAATTTGCTAAAGTAAATAATGTAAACTTAGATAGCATCGTAAAAGAACACTCTAAGATCACCTCTCAACTAACAATTATTGGACGGCGCAACGTCGCCAAACGCAACCCTACGTTTGGTTGTTTTGTTTTAAATTCCTACATAGCGACTTTGTATCAATGATCTGAAAAATAAAGCGGATAGCTAATAGAAAATGTTCCCCATATATTTTCAATAGACCTGCGCACGAATTTTTGACCCCACACTGGGAGAGTTGCTGTACACCTTTGCACATGCGCAGTTCTCATAAAAGTTAGTGTTTTTCAATTAAAATCCAATATAGTGTTGGCAACATTGACAAAATTTGCAGTATTTTAATAAATATAGTGGTTGGAACACTGAAAATGTTTACCTACATAGCAACAGGGCCACACTCATGATAATTTGGGATTTTCCGATTGTAAACGCCAGGTAAAATTAACGCCGTCAGCCGCCCAAAAACCAACCTCTCATCTACGGTCGACCGTTATTAGTCATTTGGTATTCTCGCTAAGCACAAATGAAAGGACATTTGTGCTTAGCGAGTCTGTGTTTTTCAGTGGTGTTTTTAACTTTTGTTTATTTTAGTTTTGATAAACCAAAACTAAATAATGAGTTATTGTATAGTGTTGTTTTGCAGAAATTGGCAGGTTTTTCTTGTGGTTTTGATTGCAAATATGAGGTCAGTCAAAAATTTTCAGCATAAAATTTTCTAAAATCACGAACGTTTGCAAACGACCAGAGGCAAAGGTGATAACTTGGTCAAGTCAAATGAGGCAACGGCGTTTACAAATGGCACAACACGCCAAGTTTAACTGAACGAAAACTGCTACGGCAGCGAAAGTGAAATAACAGTGTATAAATTGAGTCCTCAAACTAGTTACACCAAAATTAATTGGTTTTATGATAAAATAAATCAAATACCAATTGATTTAGTTTTGTTGTGTCAAAGTAGTTTTAAGAAGAAAGATAATAACGCAAAAAATATCGTGCAGTTTTAAGGTTTAGTCAAAGAGGGTCCAGCAAAAAACAAAATTCAAGTTGAGATTAGTGCTTTAAAGCACTCTCGTATACTAAATTATACAAGACTAAAAAAGTACCCAATATCTAAACCGGTTTAATTTTTAGGGACTTCTATGGAAGACGAGTACAAACTTAAAATAAAATATTTAAATATGTGTATATGTATATCCAAGAAACAAAATTAGGTAATTGTCTAGAAAGTTGCGGCCACTCCGATTTTGACGAAATTTGCTATACCTTGGTTTTTGGGGCGCTGATCACGAATCTATTTTTTTTCGGAAACGGTTCGATCTTGAGATATTCGTCATCATGGCCAAACTGTTCTTATTTTTACTATAATTCCCTTTTTTTGCACTAAGTTACTGATGTAACACTAAATTAGCACACAATATTTTATTTAACTATAAAAACCCTTTTTAAAACATGTTTTTCTTATTGGTTTTTAGCCTTTCTTTATTAATATAAAAAGTTTGCTTTAAATCAAGTCGCCATGTCTGAAACCATTATACACATAGGTGTATGCATGGTTGTAGCGTTTTAGGGGTAAAAGATTTGGAATTTAATGAAAAAAACGTGTAAAATAACTAAAAAAAGTTTTTTTTAAAGATGTTTATATAATATTGTGTGCCTGTTAGGTGTTATATCAAGAATTTTGTGCAAAAGAAGGCGGAATAGAGTGAAACTAAGAATTGAATTTCAACTTTGATGATAAATATCTCGAGAACGAAACGTTTCCAAAAAAAGTCGTGATTAGCGCCCCAAAAAACCCTCGTTTACCAAATTTCCAAACCCGGTCCTGTTGTTTGTTTTCCGCTAGTCTGTAAATTTTTAGTGCGCATGCCCACAAGTGTACTGCGCAGTGCCCACGTAGGGGTTATTGTCATTTTTGCTGTATTTATCCTTATTATTTTTCAGATCAGTGCTTTGTATTGCACAAATTTTAAAACGAACTGCAGTTTACTGACAAATATATGGCGAAAATAAAAAATAACAGGCGCGCCATTAAAATAAGCAGTTTTACATAAGACAATTTTTCAATTTTCGAAAATCATTATAAGTAATAAAAAAACATTAAATTAGGTTTTAAAATAATGGCTACATCTTTAATAACATTTTCTCTTAACGGAATCACAAAAACGCCCATAAATCATTAGAATTATGTTTTTTCTTCTTGTTCCACATTAAAGAGTCAAAATGGCTGCCATAATTTTTCCTAGTTTCAGATTTTTAATGGCGGAAAGTAGTCGCGATCGCAACCATATTTTTTACTTAGATTAAACCAATGTTAGCGCCATCTATCAGGTAAAGGTTACTCCTTCGACCAAAAGGGCCCGTAACCGTTGCTAGGTTGCTGCAACCAATCGTCAACGTTGTGAAATGCAACTATGGAAATAGCTTTCAGGCAACGTTAAAGCGTCGTTAGCTTCTCTCCCAAAATAAATACCCTAAAGACCATAGTTTAGAAAACGACGTATAGAGGTTAATAGGACAACTGTTTCCGGTGCAATGTTAATGTTTCAATTATTACGACGTTAATTTAATTGGTTGGAAGAACAGCTTACTTTTTTACTTATGGTAACGTTAAATTTGGTGTTATTCTTTATAAAGGCGACCAGAGCCTTCTAAAATTGTTAGTTTGGCTTGTTTTTCCACTCTGTATATTTTGATCGAAATAAAATATGTTTATGTGTTTCGTCCAAGTCTGCAAACCCTTATTCTAGAAAATATGTATAATTTAACCGTTTGTTCTTATTTTACCCCAATTTTTTTTTTGAGTTTGTGCTTTTTAGACAACTTAAGCTCCTTTACACACCAAGCCGGTTTTGACAGACAGAGAGATAAAAAATTATATAAAGCCTTTGAGTTTGCCGACTTTCTGCGTTCTCTGCGTATAAAAGGTTTCATATGACTCCATACACTTCGATAGTGTTGGTCCGTCGCACGTATTTCCGTCTTTCGTTAATATGAAAAGGCAGTAATAATAATTTGTCTGTCTCGAGCTTTGTGAACGGGGGATAAACTATGACGGATAACGAATGTCTCTTCACGACATCAGTAGTGTTTATACTCTTGCACAACTTTAATTTTAGTCATTTATAACCACACTCCCAAATTTAAAATGGCCGAATTACTCATGGAGAAAGCAAACCCTTTCAAGCCTCACAAAACGAAAATGCAAATCAAACAGTGATTAACATCTCCATAGGAAAGAAGCGAAAAGCGGAACAGGATGGAAGAGTGTAGTAAAGCAGCAGTACCAACGAGCCAGTACCTTCGCGGTGCCGGTCACTAATCCGAAAAAATTGGGTCAATCATAAAATTCATAAATGTAAACAAGTATGCAACAATGGCTGAGCTACAGAATGTGTGAATTCGAAAACAATTGAATGATATAACTGAGCCTGGTGGCCGACATAGTTTTTTTCGCGGTTTTTATTTTTAAGTTTTCCCAGTGGTATTGTATTGTCAGTGGCGGACCTATGGGGCAGCTTTGTGTGGTATTAAACTTGGTTGGTTGATTTCAGCACATTAGTTGTACCAAAGAATACCAATCCATGGAACCCCACAAGTAAGATTTCAGCGTACCCTAAAAATTTTTAGTACCTACCGCGACCAACAGATGGCGAAAGTAGTACGATGTCGCTTTGCTAATACGATTACCATCAGAAATTGATAGCAGTCGCTGACGAGCAATCGAGTCGGCCCGATCAGTTAGAGTGAGGATATACGCAAAATTTAATAAAAATAAAATCCCCGATAAATGGTAGTATCCATAAGATTATTAAATTTATTATTTCAGAACAGGATATATGGATGCGTTTTTACAAAACATCGTAAGCGACATTCGTCAGTTTTACGGGAAACGTTTTTTTTTTTCATTGGCATTATTTCAGATGAAGATATGTTTTATATTGGTTCAGCGGTTCATTTAATTAATGGTAGTTATTTGGGTACACGCCAAAAAATAAATTAATAGTACCAAAAACCAAAAAAAAAAATAAAGCAAGTAAATAGAGAACCAAAATCGACGTTTTGGTGGCAAGTCTGCCACCGTTGTCAAGATAAATTAAATAAAAATAAAAAATTTAAAAATTTACTATTATTTAGGTTAAAAATTTTAAAATTTTTAGCTTGTTTTTTTAGGAGATTCTGAAAAAAAACATTCAGATCTCGGTTTTTCTTTAAAAATAACGCGATGGGAAGAAAAATCGTTTCCCGTAAAATTGGTGAATGTAGCTTACAATGTTTTGTAAAAACGCATCGATATATCCTATTCTGAAATAATAAATTTAATAATCTTATGGATACTGGGTGCATTTATCGGGGATTTTATTTTATTAAATTTTGCGTATATCCTCACCCTAACTGATCGGGCCGACTGCTCGTCAGCGACTGCTATCAATTTCTGATGGTAATCGTATTAGCAAAGCGACATCGTACTAATTTCGCCATCTGTTGGTCGCGGTAGGTACTAAAAATTTTTAGGGTACGCTGAAATCTCACTTGTGGGGTTCTATGGATTGGTATTCTTTGGTTGTACCTTTAATGTAGAAACTCACTTCCCTATATTTTTTTAACTACTCAGATGTTTTTGCCAAGTATCAATCAATTCAATCAATTCAATTGGGCATTGAAACCTATATTCCACACACCATCAAGAACCCCAAACAATCCAATAACAAACCCTGGTTTTCCAAATCTTGTGATAAAGCTAGAATTTTAAAAGTTCAGGCTCACAAGAAGTTTCTGCAGGATCCTAGTCCAGAAAACCGACAGGCCAGCATTGAAGCAAGAAACTACTACAATCAAACAATTTCTGAAGCCAAAGACTCCTTCGACAATCGTATTAAAAACAAAGTTCTTTCTTGCTCAAATGGCAGCAAATCTTTCTGGTCCTTTGCGAAAAACATAAGTAGGAATTTTTGTACCAGTTCTTTTCCGCCACTAGCTTTGGAAGATGAAATTGTTTCTACCGCTAAAGGAAAGGCAGAATTATTTGCTAAACAATTTGCTGCCAATTCAACCCTTGACCCTCCCGTAAATCATCCAATTCCAGCGGTTACCCCAATTCCTCACAAAATGCCCGATATTATTTTTAAGGTAAAACACATTAAGCGTATCCTTTCTTCCCTTAACACCAAGAAATCGTCTGGGCTGGATGGCATACCAGCAATCGTTTTAAAAAATGTGCTCCAGAACTTGCACCAATCTTAACTCGGCTCTTTCGAATTTCTTACGACACAGGTATCTTTCCGGAAAGCTGGAAAGCTGCACGTGTTCAACCTATTCCCAAGAAAGGATCTAAATCTCTCCCATCTAACTATAGACCAATTTCAATTCTCTCAGTTCTTTGTAAAGTAATGGAAAAACTAATTAATTCACAAATTCTTAAGTACTTAGAAAAACACAAAATTTTGCATGACAGACAGTATGGATTTCGCCACAAAAGATCTACGGCAGATCTTCTTTCCTTCGTATCACACTGTTGGAATAAGTCTCTTGAGTTTCTAGGTGAGTCCCAGATCGTTGCTCTTGATATATCCAAAGCTTTTGACCAGGTCTGGCATGCCGCACTTCTTAATAAACTTCCCTCCTATGGTCTTTCAACTAAACTCTGTACTTGGCTATCTAGTTATCTATCTGATCGTCGTATATCAGTTATTGTGGACGGCCATTCTTCATGCTTTCATCATGTAAATGCTGGAGTCCCTCAGGGCTCAGTTCTGGCACCAACATTGTTTCTTCTTCACATCAACGACCTTCTCTCGTCCACAACTAATTCCATTCATAGTTTCGCCGACGATAGTACCCTTCACTCCAGTTTTCAGGTTCCTAAACCCATTACTAAACCTGACTTGGAAAACAAACGCAGAGCGATGCAGATATCTCTTTCGCAGGATCTTAATTTAATATTGAATTGGGGCGCTAAAAATCTCGTCCATTTTAATGCATCCAAAACACAATCATGTTCCTTGTCGCGAAAAGAGTCATCAAATACTCATCCTCTACTTATGAGCGGCCAAGTTTTACAGAGCAAAGACACCTTTAATCTTGTGGGCGTCACATTTGAAAGTAACCTTAACTGGCATAAACACATTGTATCTATAGCCACGGCAGCTTCAAAAAGCTTGGATTTCTCTTTCGAGCCAAAAAGTATTTTTCCCCTTCTAATTTATACACTTTATATGTGTCCCAAATCCGACCTCCCTTGGAATATTGTTCTCATATCTGGAGCATGGCGTCCCCCACAACCCTAAGCATTCTTGATTCTATTCAAAGAAGAGCTGTTCGTCTCATTAATGATCCTTCACTTACAGAAAGGCTTCCCTCTCTTGCACATCGTCGGGCTGTGGGGGATTTATCGCTTTTTATAGGTACTTCCATGGCTTCTGCTCTGAAGAATTGTCCAGTATAGTTCCTCCACTTACGGTTCCCAACAGAGAAACTCGTGGTTCCGCGCGTATGCATCCCTATACGGTCCAACTGGACAGGCCCCGAACTTCCCACTTTGTTCGTTCTTTTATCCCTAGAGTTTCTAGGTTGTGGAACCTGCTGCCCGCGGAGGTCTTTCCTTCCCCCCAAATCTTCAAGTATTTAAGTCCCGTGTCAACAAACTCCCTCTTACCTCGCTTAAGACACCCACGGTACGTTAGTATTTAGGCTTTTAGCCTTCGTGGTTTGTCCAAAGATAAAAAAAAAAAAAAAAAAAAAAGTAATATTGGCCAGACCGGCTATGGAAAACTCCATATAAATTTTGATTCCCTTCAAATATTGGCCTTCCTATTGATTTTAAAACAAAATTGTATTAAATTATTTCAAAGGCATGGATAAGATACATCATGATTGATACAATACATATCCATACTGCCATATATAAAAGCGCCGCGGCACTGAACCCAGCCTGTCAGTGTCAAATGTCTCGAGTTTCGGACTGGGCAAACGCGTCACTTTTTTTGTCTGACAAGTTTACTACAATGTTTGTACATGCAATTTTTAAACATTTTATCAAAAATCGTAAGGGAAACAGTTACGAAACCGCCCAATCCGATACCCAAAACATGTCAATGGGTCTTATGGTTTCGTGACTGTAACACTTACGATTTTGGCACAATGTTTAAAATTACATAGTAAAGTATTGTGAGTAAACTTGTCCGACAAAAAGTGACGCGTTCGCCCAGTCCGACACCCGAAACATGTCAAAGTTGACAGGCTGGGTTAAGCGCCGCTTTCTATATGGCGGTATGAGTATTGGTGGTAGACTCGTCAAAAGGAACACCCTAAAAGATTTTAAAGGGGTTTTTCTCGTCTAACGCAGGCACCAAAACTGGTCGCACGTTCCAAAACTAAAAACATTAAAAAATGTTGGAAGAAATATAGAAGGAACAGTTTAAAAATGTAAATTCGGTGCTCTTTGATAAGAAAAAAATCAAAAAAGTTTAAAGCAAATAAATCGGCATGCTTGTCTTTGCGGCCGCCTTTGCTATATTTCTTTTATGATATGCCGGTTGATGCAGCTGGTTATCGCACTATGGGATAGAAATTAATTTTTTGGTCAAAATTCTGGAAACCAATCTAACTTAAAATGAGGTGCTTTTTACTGGAAAAATATTGAAAAAAATATTATAAATTATTACAAATGCTTTTTGAAAACCTAAAACTTATTATATGTTATTATAAATTTACACCCCTTAACATTATTATTTTTATTGTACAAAATAAACTAAAATATCAGCTTGTTTGGTTAATTCAGTAGTATTCTAATCAGTAATCCGATGATTATTATCTCATATAATATACAGGGTACGACAGTAGGTATGATTTTTTAATGGAATACCCTGAATATTATATCACCACCAAAAAATCATTTAAAATGCTCTAAAAAATACTACATTTGATGTGTCTATCTTAATTAGTTTCGGAAATATGACCATCCACATCTGAAAAATAATTTTCAATTATTCTTAGAAGCGTAATAGAGATACATCTTTCCAACTTTCTTTATTTTTTAAAAGTATAAAATAAATAAAGAACCCTGTATTGTTGGGTAGATTCTGTAGAATCCATATCTTTCATCAGAATGCTAAGTAGATTAAATGTTGTATATTTATGTTTACTTAAGATACATTTTCAAGATTTTTTATTACCCCAATAGAAGTCGTCATATCCTTTTATAATTTTGCGTACATGTAGTTTGGAGTATCTACTTTGAAATACACAGCATAAGCCAATAAAATTTCAAAGTTGCTTTTTGGCCAAAATAATGGATTTCTATCCCATAGTGTATCAGCGCGTCGCTGTAAAGGATAGCGGCGCCTTTGTATAAAATAGTCTGATTGCAGGCGGCCTTTCTTATGTTTTTTGTATTATTTTCAAACGGTGCCGAATTTGCGCTTTTAAAATGTTCTTACTATACATAGAAGAAAATAACAAAAAATAATTTAGCTGCTATATTGTACTACCACTGTTAGTCTATAGAGATAGGTACGTAGTGGATGTTATTTATTTTCTCACATTTATTTAAACAAACTCGTTAAGTTAGCAAAGAGACATTTATTTAATTAAATTAATCTAATTTGGACACGAAATTAAAATTACAAAATTGGTAATTGGCGGTCCGGTTTTTCCACTACAAAACGCTCAGACGAAAATTGTGGGTATATTTTGTTCATCTGATCATTGTTTTGAGATTATTTTGTGTAAATTGTGAGAACATTTTTTGTGGTTTATATTTAGTGTACATTTATTTATTATTTATTGTTGTTAATGAAATAACTATCATAGTAAAATTAGGACGAAAAAACTGTTGACTCTAGTTATAAAATTTTGTTCCGAATCACTTCGTATAAAAACACGGCCTTCGTTTTTATACCTTTATTAACTAATGGAACGTAACTTCAACGACAAAATCTTTACTTGTCAATGTCTCGAAGTTTACAGTACAAAAGTCGAATCTATACTAATCAAATCAGAGGTTTCCGTCGCCCTTTTATAGTGTGGTGGAAGAGTAAAGGATGATCTAGAATTTTGGAGAAATATCGCGAAAATTCCATGGTACAGGATGGCATAAAGTTCTCAAATAGATAATTTGGGCGTTTTCGGAAACCTTCGAAAGTGATGAAGGAACTTGGAAAATCTAAGGTAAATTATTCAAATAAATTATCAGATTAAATTAAAGGTCCTAACTTTATACAATTCTATAAACTAAAAACACTTATTTTGGTAATTTTCTAGAAACCTGCGGCAACTCCGATTTTAACAAAATTTGGTATAATGGGGTTTTTGGGGCGCTGATCACGAATCTGAAAGGCGGAAACGTTTCGTTCTCGAGATATTCATCATCAAAGTTCAAATTTGAACTAAGCTTATTTTCACTATATTCCTCCTTCTTTTTGCACACAGTTCTTGATTTAAAGCTAAAGTGTCATAAAATATTTGATTTTCACCTTTTAAAACCGCGTTTTTTTACGTTTTTAATTATTTTTTGCATTAAATTGCGTGGCTTTTTTTGATAATGCGGCAACCATACATACACATAGGGCTTCATGGCACACTGGGATTAAAATGATTCAAAGTATAGCTATGCAATTTAATGCAAAAATAATGTAAAATACGTAAAAAACAGGGTTTGAAAAGGTGAAAATCAAATACTGTGTGCCACTTTAGCTTTAAATCAAGAATTGTGTGCAAAAGAAGGAGAATATTGTAAACATAGGATTAGTTTAAATTTTAAGTCTAATGATGAATATCTCAAGAACAAAACGTTTCCTTAAAAATTCTTTCAGATTCGTAATCAGCGCCCCAAAAACCCCCGTATACAAAATTCGTCAAAATCGGAGTTGCCGCAGGTTTCTAGAAAATTACCCTTATTTTTATGTCCGTAACAATATCAAAAACATATTAGCATTTTATTTGAGTTAGTACTCTCTGTATGTACAGGAAGGGCCAAATTTAGCGCTTTTTGTAAGAAATTTATGATTTTTGTATGTTTTACAACAAATAGACATACGCCCGCGCCTCTTCCAATGGCGCAAATAAAGCTTAGTTCTTATACTTACGAAATTCAAGTTGCGGTCAATTACACAAAAACTGGCTTTTATTTGGAACACTAGATTGCATACAAAACCCATTGGTAAAAACCACTGATCTCGCTGGATTGCCAATCTTATAACCTGCGCGAAACAAAAGTTAAGGGATATTTTTCTAATTCTTCTGTCTTACAGCTGCTAACAAGCTTGTCTAACAGCTGACGTCATTAAAATGTAAATCGAAAAATAAAAACGCTTACCGCCAATGACAAGTGACATAAAAAATTAATAATATATCCTAAAAAATGGTAACTCCAGTTTTCAGGTTCCTAAACCCATCACTAAACCTTACTTGGAAAACAAATGCAGAGCGATGCAGATATCTCTTTCACAGGATCTCAATTTGATATTGGATTGGGGCGCCAAAAATCTCGTTCAATTTAATGCATCCAAAACACAGTCATGTTCCTTGTCGCGAAAAGAGTCATTAAATACTCATCCTCTACTTATGAGCGGCCAAGTTTTACAGAGCAAAGACACCTTCAATCTTGTGGGCGTCACATTTGAAAGTAACCTTAACTGGCATAAACACATTGTATCTATAGCCACGGCAGCTTCAAAGAAGCTTGGATTTCTCTTTCGAGCCAAAAGTATTTTCCGCTTCTAATTTATACACTTTATATGTGTCCCAAATCCGACCTTCCTTGGAATATTGTTCCTATATCTGGGGCATGGCGTCCCCCACAACCCTAAGCATTCTTGATTCTATTCAAAGAAAAGCTATTCGTCTCATTAATGATCCTTCACTTACAGAAAGGCTTCCCTCTCATGCCCATCGTCGGGCTGTGGGAGATTTATCGCTTTTTATAGGTACTTCCATGGCTTCTGCTCTGAAGAATTGTCCAGTTTAGTTCCTCCACTCACGGTTCCCAACAGAGAAACTCGTGGTTCCGCGCGTATGCATCCCCATACGGTCCAACTGGACAGGCCCCGAACTTCTCACTTTGTTCGTTCTTTTAACCCTAGAGTTTCTAGATTGTGGAACCTGCTGCCCGCGGAGGTCTTTCCTTCCCCCCAAATCTTTAAGTATTTAAGTCCCGTGTGAACAAACTCCCTCTTACCTTGCTTTAGACACCCACGGTACGTTAGTATTTAGGCTTTAAGCCCTCGTGGTTTGTCCAAAGATAAAAAAATAACAAAAATGCACAATACTTTCAATTGCAGTAGAATTAATCCTTCACATGGTTTCTCACTCATATTATTGTTATTGTTATTAGTATACTTTTAGTCAATTTTGTTTGACTTTTAACCTCAAATTCGGCTATATTTCCCCCTCTTTGTTTTTCAACCTGTTAGACAGTGGTTAGACATATCCCGAGGCCGCTAAGAACCGCTGTGAGCTGCTGTAAGACTGACGTCATTGATTTGTCAAAAAATGAAAGTGCTTACAGCGGCTGTAAGCAGCTAACAAAAAAATATCCCTTTACATTTCATGGGCGAAAAACCGGTTTGTGCGCAAGCCAGTTGAGGGTAAACGCACCCGGCCCCAAACTATCCGCATTATAGGAAAGAATTAGTTGACGGCGTCCTGGTTTTCTGTTCGAAGTACGGTAGCTAATGAGCGTTACGGTCAGACCGCGGACGGAGGGTACGGGGTGCCGGTGTTTGTATTTTGCCACGGCTTTTAAGTGCGCATGTTCGTCCACCCACTGCGCGAGGTCCTAAAAATCGAAAAATGCTTTTTGCCACTGCAGATCTAAATGAAGGTTATCTATGGTAAAAACCGAAATTCCGATTTGTGAAATAATGTACATTTGTCTGATTTCCTATGGGACCAAATTTTATTTTTATATTTTAAAAAATAAAAAGTTATAGAGTTGAGCCTCTGGCTCTGGACATCCGATATTTTCTTGGAAACTATTGAATCGATCTTAAAAAACTAAAAACAAATAAAGAGATAGTTAGAAACTCTTTAGGATAAGGTGTCTTGACCCTCTTTTCAGCACGTTTTATCGTTTTTGTTGGAGGTGGGAGGGAGCACGTATATTTTTACCACAAAAATGTGTTCCCCAAAATAAAAGTTTACTTGTTTTAAAATTTTTCTCTACCTAAGTGTTTTACTTGAAGTGCACTGTATACACTTTATTACAAGGTATAGTTTTTGCTTTTTAAAAAATATATTTTGTGATTTTACTTTATTTAAAAAATATTTTTAGGTTATTAGACATGCATAGGTAATTGCCGAACTTATTCGAACCACCGTGTATAATCAATGTTCAGAGGTACCCATATATCGTTTCTTATACATATACTTCCTTCCAAATCAATCAGACTCCTTAATGTCTTTGTTTTTAATATCGCTTCCTGAAGCAATCCCATAAACAGCTAAAATATTCATCTGCCCCCAGCCCTCGGATAATGGCCCATAATTTAAATGCAAACAAGGCCTACCTGATGGGCCAGCCGACACCTGATCCTCGAAAGCGGTAGCACGTCTAGTAGCCCGTGATAAAGCCCGAAACAAAAGAAATCCGATACGATTATCGGAGACGCGAGCCAAACGAGTGTTTGGGCAACTTTTGTTGCTTTTATGAGGTTGGCTTTAGATAATTCAAAATATGCTTGCAACATTGTTAAAAAGCCCTCATCGGCATAATTTTGAACTAGTATAAGAGTCCATGACAATTAATGGTCAAGTTTTTATTGTTGTTGTGGCAGTTAATATCGTGTTTTTTGAATAATTTTTACAATTTATTGAATAAATGCAATAAAAAATACCAGAAAAATTAGTCTATAATTTGTGCTAAGTGTTTTGGTGGTTGTCATCAGTGCCGTATTAACCATTAGGCTGACTAGGCTACAGCCTAGGGCGCCATGAAAAAAATAGGCGCAAGACCGAGGAGTTTTTAAAAAGTTCCCAGCAAACACTATTTGCCGGCAATATACATTTTTCATATTGGCATTGATGGTAAAGCATTGGCAATTGGTGGCAATATTATGCCAACACCTAATACGCATTAAAAAGTTAACCCTAAATAAACACTCAATTGCCAATAAATTTTACCTGCAGGCAGAATTGCCGGCAAGCATACAAAAATGACGGCATACCAATCCTGATTAAATAAGCATGCCTTTTGTTGCAGGTAAATAAATATTGAATTTTGAAGGCAAACCTTCAACGCATATTTATACTTTTCAAACCATATTATTAACATTGGTATTTAACTAACATTCGAGCAATTTTTTTGATCTGTTCTATTTATAATGGCGGCTCAACAACATTATTTTATGTTTTTTTACATAATTTAAAGGAAATGGCCTTTTTCCTAACATTTTATTGATACAAATCATGCAAATAAAAATTAAGTCAAACAAAATGTTTATTATGTATTTTGAGAGAATAAAAATAAAATGATGGAAAAATCGATTTCGACCGAAGGTGATAAATTCAAATTTACCGCTTAGCCGAAATACAAGATTTGACAATTTGACAGATGAGGTAACCTTGCTTTTGTTTGGCCGCTTTGTGCAATTGTTTTCTATGTGGTTTTCTAGCTTTTTAGTTTCTTTTTTTAAAGAAAAGAGTTTTTAGTAGACATAATTAGAGTTGTATTCATTACCTAATTAGTGTGTGTTGTGTAATTCACTGGTGATGGCTAGTCAAGAAGGCGGGTTATTCAAGTAGACTGTTAGGAGCTGTAAACATTTTGTTTAAAACCTTTAAATTTGTAGTTACCTAAAAAATTATATGAAATCAGGAAGTTGCTTCTTTTGATTTACTATCTTTTTTTAAATTTTATTACATACTTTTTTTTTTTGGTTTATTGTTACGGTATAAAAAATGTACATTATGTAATTTTTTATTGATAAAGTTTTCCTGCCTTTTTTCTTATTTTTTTCGATTACAAAATCTAAATATAAGTTAAATAACACTTTTGGGACATTCAACTTATAAAACTTGCAATACTTATTTAATGATAAATGCCATTATCCTAAACGCATTTTTTGCCAATAACTTATTAATGATGGATGCCATCATCCTAAATGCATTTTTTGGCATAACTTATTAATGATTGTTGCCATCATCCTAAACGCATTTTTTCATCATAAATTATTAATGACGGATGCCATCACATTATCTGCAATACGTGGCCTAATAACGGCCAATTGCCCACTTTTGCGTCTTTTGATACCTTTTTGCCAATGCCTTGCCATTAAAGAGTGTTAGGCAATGCCAGTAAATTAAATGTACAACGCCGGCAAAAATGTTATATGGGTTTAGGTCGGGTGGGGATTTTTGGTAACTAATTTCTCGGTGAATAAGGTGTTTTGGAACAAAATAGGCGCAAAAAGGAGGAAATGACGTTTTTTTGCTTTTCAAAAATTTTTGGTGGAAAATAGGCGCTCCGAGAATTCTAGCCTAGGGCGTCTCAAACAGTTAATACGGCCCTGGTTGTCATCATAGATTCCGTTGAAAGTCAGTTGGGGACATACAACTAAAATATTTTGACAATTTTACCACTTCCGGTTATACCGGAAGTCAATGTCAACTTTCTTATTTTAAATGGAGCTGAAAGCCGGTCTGCGGTGTAATCTCCAGGTTAGACAGGGTCCCGAGAGATGCGACCTTGCAGTACAAGGAAATTGCAAACATGTTTACTCCATACCTAATTAAAAATAATTCCACTAAATAAAATATCACATCATTTTACCTTTTGAAAAAAAAAAGTATATGCGCCAATTTTTTGTCATCTTAAAGACGTCAATATGACGTCAATAACGGGACGCCTTTTGTCTGTGACTTAGGAAAGTAATTTAAACGTCATTTTTGTCGACATCCTATGACAAATTTGCTGACCAAAAATGACCAAAAAGAGACGTCAATAAGAAGTCAGCTTGCTGCTTGGGTTAATGTTTCTGATCTTCTAAGTCAAATGTAATTTAGTAAATATAACCTACAAAACTTCTGATGATGCTGTTTTAAAATCTTTTTACTTGCTACTGTGGTGCCACCTTATTTTTTTCCCATCCGATGGACAATTTAATACTTTCCGATGGATGGTAAAGATGGAGTCCACATTTAATTTATTCTGAAAGCAGTACCGCAAAGTACACAAGTTAATAAACCCTTTTGTGAACAATGATTTATTGCAGCAATAAATATTCAACCCGACGAGTTTCTAGTTGCACGCCACGTGCCACCGGTTTTATAGCAGGCCAGAGGCGAAATATGAGGATGTTTTTTAAGTACGAGATACGTGTTTAAGCAATGTTTTTTTATTTATCTAAAAATATGTAATTAGGCTCTGTCAGAGGTTATGTGCCTTCGAAAAGGTTTGGTTACTTTAATATTTTTTATGTATTTTTCGGTATTGCTTTGAGAATGAATTAAATGTGGACCCATCTATACTCCTTCCCTTCTACCCTTCATAAATGCGCTGTATATTGCTTATTTAGACAAAACGGCCATCTTCATCACCCAAAACTTTATAATTACTATAAAAAAAGGTTTAAAATTAATTAAAAGGCAAGTTTTAAAAAAGTTTTTTTTTTTTGTGTTAAATGAAATAGTGTGAACATTTAGAGTTCAATCAGAAATTGTGAAAAAAAGGGAAAAATTCAGTTTTTAAATGTAGAATCTGCCCTTAAATTTACTTAACAATATTTTGTTACACCCTGTATAATAAAGATATGCTTTTGGTTTAGATTTGAGAAATTTATTTTAAATTTTCAATCGCATTTATTATTTAATAATTAAATATAGGGTAGGGCGGGGCTAGATGAGTAATTTTTCACTTGATCGGTTATAGCTCCTCAAAAATAAGTCTTAATGGCTTATAACGCATACTGATGGATTAGCAATTTATTCCTTATTAATAGTGTCCATAGTAGTTTTTTTCTAATAAGTCGAATTTAGGAGCTACATCTATTTTAATGTAGATAGTCAAGTATGCCCAACGTACCCCATAGGTGGGGTAAGTTGAGGGAAGGGTATGGGGCTAGTGGAGCACTTAGAAAGTATAGTCAAATCATGGCTTGAATGTTAGATACGTTTACAATAAAAACACATTTTGACAATTTGCTTTTTATATTTATAATCTTATAGTGACAAAACAAAAAATCTTATTAATAAAACAGCAACGTACCTAGCTTAGCTTAACTATTGGATTAATATCTATCAATTTATCTTCGTTTTTTAAACTTTTTAAGCAGTTTTATTTTGCTTCTCTTGTAATGCCTTCTGTATCTGTTAAAATTGCAGCTTTTCTTGGACCAGCCTTTGGGTATGGTCGAACTATTTCCAGAAAAAATGTATAAGTTAGATAGGTCAGCTTGTTTTCTTTATTGCTTGTATAAAGTTCAGGTTGCAGCCTCTTTTAAATCTTGGGACTTTAGTGTTTTACTGTTATAAGTCCGTATCCAAAAAAATAAATTATATACTTAAAACCGTAGAGGTTAGTTGAGCAACTGTAGCTCAACTAACCCCAACCTGAAATTTTAAAAAAGAGTGAATTTATTAAAAAACTGGTTAGAATTGTATTCAAAATCTTTATTCATATTAGACTGCAATAAATTTACTTAACACTTACCTGATTGAGAACGGAATACATTTAACTATCACAGATAAAAATTTTCGGCTTGCAATTATATTACTTTTTAATCACAAAAGAAACAATGTGCACGGACACTTTTCTCGATCGCCGCGTCCCCACTAGTGGTTGCACAATCAGTTCCCCTCGCGCAACCCCTTCTTGGCGCTATTTAATGCTTTCGCGTGCGGTCGATAGTTTTTGAGATATTTTGATTGCCCAACTTACCTCTATGCTCAACTAGCCCCGCCCTACCCTACCTAATATGTTTTGTAAATTAAAATCTAGTGAAATACAGATACATTTAAATACCTTAATATAAATAAAAATTTTAAATTAATTTTTGATTGCAGTAGGTAATACATGTCGACATTTTTAAATAAGATTAAATTTAAATCTTTCTTAGAAATAATATTATTTGTTTTTCACCAGAACTATCTTACGTGCTGATTTGAAAAACAAACAACTTAAAATAAATATTACGTTTACGTGTATTTGACAGATATGTTGTGACGTAGAAGTTTTTTTATTTTGGTATTACAGCGATATCCGTATTTACACAGATATCTAATTTTTCTCTAGCTAAATTTTATATTATGAATTTAGTCACCATAATATAGTAAGAACATTTTAAAAGCGCAAATTCGGTACCCTTTGAAAATAATACAAAAAGACATAAAAGAGGACGCCTGCAATCGGACTATTTTATACAAAGGCGCCGATATCCTTTACAGCGACGCGCCGATACACTATGGGATAGAAATCCATTATTTTGGCCAAAAAGCAACTTTGAAATTTTAATGGCTTATGCTGTGTATTTCAAAGTAGACACTCCAAACTACATGTACGCAAAATTATAAAAGGATATGACGACTTCTATTGGGGTAATAAAAAACTTTAAAATGTATTTTAAGTAAACATAAATATACAACATTTAATCTACTTAGTTTATTATTAGCCTTATTTACTAAAAAAGTAAAAGAGTTTAAATAATAAGAGCTATTGTTGTGTTTCCGATGCAGTCTCGCGAAGTCTCGCTACTTTTGTCAAAGATTTTTTTACGTTTTTCTTTATCAGTTTTTGTACTTACAATTGCCTTCCTACTTTTTGCTACTTCTGAGTATAAGGACAGATACAAAGTTTTGTCCTACACTGTATATCCTAAAAGATAAAAGCATTCTCATGAAAGATATGGATTCTACAGAATCTACCCAACAAAACAGGGTTTTTATTTATTTTATACGTTAAAAAATAAAGAAAGTTGGGAAGATGTATCTCTATTACGCTTCTAAGAATAATTTAAAACTATTTTTCAGATGTGGATGGTCATATTTCCGAAACTAATGGAGATAGACACATCAAATGTAGTAGTTTTTTAGAGCATTTTAAAAGATTTTTTTGGTGGTGATATAATATTCAGGGTATTCCATTTAAAAAATCATACCTATTGTCGTAACCTGTATATCATATGAGATAATAACCATCGGATTACTGATTAGAATACTACCGAATTAACCAAACAAGCTGATATTTTAGTTTATTTTGTACAATAAAAAATAATAATGTTAAGAGGGGTGTAAATTTATAATAACATATAAATAAGTTTTAGGTTTTCAAAAAGCATTTGTAATAATTTATAATTTTTTTTTCATTATTTTCCAGTAAAAAGCACCTCATTTTAAGTTAGATTGGTAAGTTTCAGAATTTTGACCAAAAAAATTAATTTCTATCCCATAGTGCGATGACCAGCTGCATTAACCGGCATATCATAAAGAAATATAGCAAAGGCGGCCGCGAAGACAAGCATGCCGATTTATTTGCTTTAAACTTTTTTGTGATTTTTTTTCTTATCAAAGAGCACCAAATTTACATTTTTAAACTGTTCCTTCTATACTTTATTTACCCCTTTTTTTAGTGCTTTTTATCACTATAGGTTAGCGGCCAATTTTCTAAAATGTTTTTATGCCATTCTTAGAAGTTGTTGGACGGACATTCTCCTGCTTTATTATTGCAAAACTACGACATCGTTTTTTGGCCAAATCCTTTTTGTCTTGCCTCGATTTACTTCATTCTACAAAATAAAACAAAAGTAATGGACCCAGATATGTGATACATGCTAAATTCTAACCTTAAAATAGCGAAATATAAAATCAAAAATTTTTTTACGCTTTTTTGCAAAAGTACTATAAAGTGGTGGATGCTAAAGCAAAATTTACCCTTAATTTAAGTTTAGAACATAAATAAAAACGTATTTTGCATGTCTGAGCTACAATTACTTTTTCATTCTTGAATAAATTGCTAAAAAACTTCAGAACTGAAGAAAAACATTGTTGCCTATGACTCGCATGCCACCCTCCATTAAACTATGAATAAAACATACCCAAAGTTTTCTAAGATCAGGAAAAAATTGTGACTTTTCTAATCACGCATTCGTGTTAAGTATTCCAAAATACATCACCGAATCTGGGTCATATCCTTTTTTTTTTTTAATTATTAAATGACATTAAACTCACGATATTAAATTATTATTCCTGTCAACGTGACCCAGGTAATCCGTTTACCTTTCCTTCAAAGATAATTTAGCAAATCTTTGTCCTTATTCACTGTTGACGTATCGTGTCCATGATATTTTTTTGTATCACTACCTAATTTATGTTCGTAAAGAAATGTTAAATATATATAAATATAATTTTTACTCGATTTTCAATAGTTTTTATAATGCTGAATCCATATTTTTGGTTCCTTTGTGGATTAAACCATACCCATACTCCATACACTATTCTACTTCTTTTTTCAAACATTAAAGAGGAACATTGTCTATAAATAGGTCAGGCCTGGATAGTTATGGTGCATTTTTAACTTCTTTTTTTCAGCACAGTAATATAAATAAAATTAGTGCTGCTTTCTACAATTTTTTTTGGACAAATATAGAGAAACATACTGATTACAATTTGAAACATTAAAAGCTGGGAAATTTTCTCCTAACAACAGAGAATGCTTGAATATTAATTTCAGTCGTACAAAAATATTGATTGCACGTCTGGCGTAAAGCACTTTTACGCCTACAGCTGATGTGGCCCTCGCGGAGCCTCGGGCAACAACTTTCAGCCGCGGGCGTAAAAGTGCTATTTTACGCCCTTGGTACAAAAATAACTATTTGTTTATTATGGTTGTGTAGAAACAAGCATAATTTTACGTGCTAGTGGCATAGCTACAGGTGTTGGGGTCCCGGATTATTTTTTCTTATAAATTTAAAGACTTTTATTAATAAAAATACTAAAGAAAAACTAAAAACATTAGTTTAAATTTTATTAAAGATTATGATAATTTAAATTTATATATTTAAAGTAAAAATCGTTAACCTTTAATTATTTTTCGAAAATTCGATAGAATTAAACAAAAGAAAACGGCTTGATGGATTAAATTGAATCTTTGTGGGGTTTGTAGGCATATTGAACTGTAAAACATTTAAAATTACTCGTTATCTCGATATTTTTAATTTAGCGCCTGATTATCTCAAAAGCCACAAAAAGAACTTTTTCTTAATTTTTCAAAGTGACGTAAAAGAGGAGTCAAAAATATTTAAAAAAAACATAGCCGACTTTTGTGAAGAATTTATTGAAGACTTTAAAACCCTTAATTTTCCTGTGCAATTAGCGGTTGCTGAGATATTGATCGTTAAGGACAAAAAGATCTTTTCTCATTCAACGCAGCAAACACTATTTGCCGGCAATATACATTTTTATATTGGCATTGATGGTAAAGCATTGGCAATTGGTGGCAATATTATGCCAACATCTAATACGCATTAAAAAGTCAACCCTAAATAAACACTCAATTGCCAATAAATTTTACATGCAGGCGAATTGCCGGCAAGCATACAAAAATGGCGGCATACCAATCCTGATTAAATAAAGCATGCCTTTTTGTTGCAGGCAAATAAATATTGGATTTTTGAAGGCAAACCTTCAACGCATATTTATACTTTTCAAACCATATTATTAACATTGGTATTTAACTAACATTCGAGCAATTTTTTGATCTGTTTTATTTATAATGGCGGCTAAACAACATTATTTTATGTTTTTTACATAATTTAAAGGAAATGGCCATTTCCTAAAAATTTATTGATACAAATCATGCAAATAAAAATTAAATCAAACAAAATGTTTATTATGTATTTTTGAGAGAATAAAAATAAAATGATGGTAAAATTAGCTAGGTTAATTTCGACGATTTCGACCGAAGGTGACAAATTTAAATTTCCCGCTTAGCCGAAATACAAGATTTGACAATTTTTGAAACTTGCTTTTGTTTGAACGCTTTTTGCAATTGTTTTCTACGTGGTTTTCTAGCTTTTTAGTTTCTTTTTTAAACAAAAGAGTTTTTTAACAGGCATAATTAAGTGTATTCATTACCTAATT
Organism: Listronotus bonariensis; assembly: GCA_014170235.1. Classification (NCBI taxonomy): domain Eukaryota; kingdom Metazoa; phylum Arthropoda; class Insecta; order Coleoptera; family Curculionidae; genus Listronotus; species Listronotus bonariensis. Next base: position 126,179 of record JACEGR010001877.1, read on the forward strand.
AGTATTTTTGTGTGATTAATTGGTGATGGCTAGTCGAGAAGGCGAGTTATTCAAGTAGACTGTTTGGAGCTGTAAATATTTTGTTTAAAACCTTTTAAGTTTGTAGTTACTTAAAAAAATGATATGAAATTAGGGAGTTGCCTTCTTAAAAGTTTTATAGACGTGTTAATAAAAATATTATATCTATTAAATTTTTTTTTTCACATTTAACTCCTTTAAAATATTTTTCCCTATGTTTTGGATCTGAGTAATTGTCCCTTGAATACTTATTATTTTAAAATGTTTTCTTTTGATTTACTATCTTTTTTAAATTTTATACCATACTTTCATTTTATTTTGGTTTATTGTTACTGTATAAAAATTTATATTATGTAATTTTTTAATGATAAAGTTTTCCTGTTTTTTTCTAATTTTTTTTTATTACAAAATTCTAAATATGTTATTTAACTTTTTGGACATTCAACTTATAAAACTTGCAATACCTATTTAATGATAAATGTCATTATCCTAAACGCATTTTTTTATCATAACTTATTAATGATGGATGCCATCATCCTATACGCATTTTTTCATCATAACTTATTATTGACGGATGCCATCACATTATCTGGAACACGTGGCCTAATAACGGCCAATTGCCCACTTTCGCGTCTTTTTGATACTTTTTGCCAATGCCTTGCCAATAAAGAGTGTTGGCAATGCCAGTAAATTAAATGTACATGGCTGGCAAAAAATGTTATATGGGAAAGTTCAATATTTCAGCGAGAAGTGGTCGTATCTTAAATAACCAATATGTTTTTACTTCCAATACTACTGAAAATTAGTTAATAACCCAAAATTTACATTTTAGGGTAACATTTTTTGATTCGATCGTACATCAAATTATCTAAAACTATATATAAAATATAACAGTACTTATTTTAAAACCGACGATTTAACCTTTAACCATCAAATTTTTAAATAACCAAGCCATTGTCTTATTTCCTGCAGTGTCCACTACGAAGTTGACTAAGTACTGCCGATAAATAAGCTTGACCCCAGCAGAACAAAAAAATCGCGGTTTTATTCCTTTAGTGGCGGTACTCGAATTGCGCGCGCCGAACCGCAGGTAGCCTCAGGTAAATCGAGGTGGTACCAAGCCAGACCGCGATAGTAGTACCTGGCACGTCGGAAAGCTCGTACGTGCAGTTTATTGTTTCGATTTTTTCGTTTTGCGTTCGTAAAGCCACGGGTACTGATAGTTTCCGTCGGGTAACCGAATCGTATGTTTTTAAACAAAACCGATTTGCTTTTTCGCTTGATATTTGTTTTGAAAAACACATATTGACGAAGTTCTAGTTGCTGACAGTGTTTTTTAATCAGTTTTCCACAAAGCTCAGTAAATTTTATCGTTTTTGGGACAAAACATGAAGGACTTTGTAAAAATCTTCGATTTTTGAACAACTTTGAACTTCAGAATCAAAAATTGAATCAGTTTAGTGCAAGTTTAAAAAATATTAACATTTTTGGATATACCATAGGAACATTGAACAATTTTTGTAACAAAAATATTATTTTTATTTTTTAATATGTTGCAGAAGAACTGTCACTGACAATATTTCGATAGTGAGGCACAGTGCTCTGTTGAACTGCTGTGGATATTTTAGTTGTTTTGGGGAGTGTTATGTGCTTTTAGACTTTGTGACTGATTAGTGGAATTTTAAGGACAAATGATGGCATCAGATGAAGATTGTAACAACTATGCTAATTATCAGTAAGTGTCACTATAGGAAATAATTTTTAAATTAATAATTACTGTTGTTGTTAACAGTTTCGGGCGCAAATGGTGTTTACACCTATAAGTGATTTTTTCTGCGCTGCAAGCTATTTTTGGAGCTTTCTATGTATAAGACAAACTGATCCTAATATAAAAATATGAAAAAACGTCAAAATTCTATAAGTCTATGTCATTTATTTGGCGAGTTTTGTTCAAGATTTAGCAAGCTCTTTCTAAGAGAGCAACAAATAAAGAGAATATATAAATCTTTCCAATTGAGAAATAGTCTCAAATATTTACAAAATAGTTATTTTTGTACCAAGGGCGTAAAACGCACTTTTACGCCCGCGGCTGAAAGTAACAATATTTTTGTACGACTGAAATTAATATACAGGCATTCTCTGTAGTTAGGAGAAAATTTCCCAGCTTTTAATGTTATATATAGTAATCAGTGTACTTTTAACATATGTTTAATTAAGTAAATTGTTGTTTTACCAAAAAAATTGAGCATTATTTAATTTTATTATTGTTTTATAAATTAATAAATGCGGACGTTTTTGATACTCTTTTGCCCTAGGGCGTAAAAGTGCAATTTTACGCCCTGAAATTGGGACGAAAAATTGTATTTTACGCTCGGTCGTACAAAAAGAAATTGAAATGTCGGTGACAAGAAAAGTATTTATTTATTAAACTCATTAAAGAAATGTTTTTAATCCATGTTCCTCGAATAACCACTTACACACTCAATAAACCACTTTTCTAAACGAAGTAATCTTAGTCTTTATTCGTTTTTGATTATTTTAGATCCAAGCGCTACGACAAATGTGTTCAACTAAATGGTAGTTTGGTAGAGGCGACCAGGATCTAAAATAAACAAAAACAATTAAATACTAAGATTACTTCGTTTGTGAAAAAGTGGTTTATTGTATAAATTAATAAAAAAAATACAATTTGTGTGGCTAAATGTTGATACAGTGTGTTATTTTGTAACTCTTAGCTTGACGGGTTTTCAAATTTTAGGTTGTCATAACATTTTTATTTGTGAATAATTATTTATAAATTTTTAATCAGAGCTATTTAAAGCCACTCTAAATCCAATGGTGTCGTCATTTTTTAATAAAAAAATCGCTAATAAAAATTCTTCATTTTTGACAACAAAAAGTGGCATAGTAGGCCTTGAAAACGAAATTGAAGATGTCAAATTAGGTATTCAAGTAGAACATTTTTTAACTTAAATTTTACAAAAAAATTCCAATCGGTTAATAAATAAGAATTCTACATGGGTGTTTCCATTCTGGGTCACACTGTATATGCAGAAACTTGGAAAATTTTTGCTAAGGACAAACACTAAGTAACAATGAAAAAAAAAGTTAATAAAGTATTTTTATTTAGGAAGATAAATAATAATTTTAAATAAAAATGGACGTGAATAAGGCACAAATGAAATAAATATGGTAAACTATTTATATTTATATTATTTGTTACAGAATAATCAGTTAATTTTTTTCTTCTTTGTAATAACTAAAGCAATCAACAAGGATTGATGATATTAATTATGTCTATTAGTACTCTTCTATTAGTTGTGGTCAGAGATTATAATTAAAACTGTGGTATATTATTATACCAAATTATTTCTAAAAATTTTATGAAAAATAGGTAACTTAATGTTTTCCATTATTTGTTAAATTTAAGTGTTTTTTTTTATTCAAATAATTGATTTTTTAAAAAATCTTTTTAACATCCCACAAAGACAGTAGCCTAAATACCAGAGTACCATGGGTGTCGGGTTATTAGATGTTTAACCCATCGTTCCCATATAACATTTTTTGCCGGCAAGGCATTGGCAAAGGTATCAAAAGACATCAAAATGGGCAATTGGCCGTTATTAGGCCACGTGTTGCAGAAAATCTGATGGCATTTATCATTAATAAGTTATGATAAAAAATGCGTTTAGGATGATGGCATCCATCATTAATAAGTTATGCTGAAAAAATGCATTTAGGATGATGGCATCCATCATTAAAAAGGTTTTGGCAAAAATATGCCTTTTAGATGATGGCATTACATTATTTTTTCCTAATGACAATAAAATGCATTTTTTACCGTCCAGGGAACTAAAATGTGCATAAATAATGCACAGGCATAATGTGTGTTAATGTACAGGGTGTTCCATACAAAATTAAATACTATAATTTTGGAAAAACTATAAGAGATACAATAAAAATACTAAAAAATACATTTTACTGAACAACTTCTGCATTTAACTTTTTCTTGTATCTCTTATGGTTTTTCCAAAATTATAGTATTTAATTTTATATGGGACACCCTGTACATAAACACACATTATGCCTGTGCATTATTTATGCACATTTTAGTTCCCTGGACGGTAAAAATGCATTTTATTGTCATTAGGAAAAAATAATGTAATGCCATCATCTAAAAGGCATATTTTGCCAAAACCTTTTAATTATGGATGCCATCATCCTAAATGCATTTTTTCAGCATAACTTATTAATGATGGATGCCATCGTCCTAAACACATTTTTTCATCATAACTTATTAATGATAAATTCCATCACATTTTCTGCAACACGTGGCCTATTAACGGCCAATTGCCCATTTTGATGTCTTTTTGATACCTTTTTGCCAATGCCTTGCCGGCAAAAATGTTATATGGGTTCTCCTGTTTCGTCAACGTTGTCCAAGCACTGAAACTTGCAGTTATGCATTTCACAGCACACGGCGGCTTCTGGCTTTAAAGATTAAAGCTCTGTCCACTGCGCCACGGGGAGACACATTATTAACCTAACTAAAACTGTTTTAATTACTGTTTTTTTCATTATTAGTAATTATTTGTCTTTGCAATTATTTACCATGTTTATATGCCTCTAGGTTAAAAATTACCCTATATATCTACCTAATTTAAATTTCTTTCATCGCCTTTAAGAAAATAAAATAACAAAATTTTGTAGAAAAATGAACCCCATTATATTCACATTGATAATGGTTCTTTTGTTATCCTGAAACTTTGTGGTAAGAGGCTTGCGAACCTTCAAAATCCATCCCTTTAGATTCAAAAGAACAACTTTTTCTCTGGCTCACCCTGTTTATTTAAAATTAAAAAAAAACTACAAACAAACGGTAAAAATTTGACAGCTGTCATTTTGTTACAATTGTTTAAGATGTTGTTTAAAAAAATAATTTCATAGGACTTTTTGTTCGTATATACATTTTAAGCGGGTTAAATATTGGTCCCATGTATATTTTACAGAAAAAAATTTAAGATAACTTTTGAAGAGACCAATCTGACAAGCCCTCGTGCCAAGTTTAAAAAAGTTAATAAGCGAATCTGGGATTATTCAATTAGATGTTATGTTATTAGGCTGCCACTGATTTATTGACACTTTTCCTCATGTCAGTGACAACATTCATTTTACAGATGCTAGTTCGGTTTTATCTAAACCGAAATTTTGGTTGATTTTACAATTACATTTAATTGAAAATTCAAGATTTGCTCATTGATTTTTGTTTTAATTTGGCACGAGGATTTTTATATTGGTCTCTTTAAAAGTTATCTTATATTTTTTCGATAAAATGTACAGGGGGCCAATAATTAACCCCGTTAAAGTTTACATGGGATTGCCTATGTTCCGCTCGACGATGCACCACCTGGTATAATGTCAATTTACATTACTAAGTGGTGTGAATTGAATTTATCAACAGAATGTAATATAAAGATGAAAAAAATTAAAATTGGGCAATTATGTACTTAGATTTTAATTTAAAACTATGATTCAGTAACGTCGTGTCTTATTGAAATAGGTATACTATACAGGGTGATTTAAAAATTGATCACGAAAGTTAAGGGGTGATTCTACTTGACAAAATAAGGGTAGAGCTTCATATAATTTTTTTCAAAATGTCATTCGTTTTCGAGTTACAAGCCGTCAAAGTTCAATTTTTATTTTGTTTTTTTCGCCATATTGCATTTATTTTTTAACCAATCCAGTTGATATTAGGCCCACAAATCGAGCTTTGCAGATTCTAAAATCTTAAGTCAAAAGTACTTTTTTAAATACCGCCAGAGGGCACTTTACCTAAAACTAAAATTTTATTTTCGTCATAATCTTTTATTTTGACAGATATCACTAAACTGGGGGCGCCATTTTATAGACAATCAAAAACTTAAAATAAGGTACTCTTTAGTTAAAGTCGATCACCGTTTAGGCACCAATAGACATCAAAGTTTTCATCAATTTCAATCAAATTACTTACATACATACATACAGGGAGTCCAGTAACTCAACCGACGAATATTAAAAAAACATTTTTTTAATTTTTAACACCCCGTATTTCAAAAAACTAAGACCTTTAGGACATATGTTTATATGAAGTATTTTTCTTATTTTTTTGTTGTAGAATCGCCCCGTAAAGTTTGTCGGTTGAGTTACTGGACAACCTGTATGTATGTAGGTAATTTGATTGAAATTGATGAAAAACTTTGATGCAGGGCCGTATTATCTATTAGGCTGACTAGGCTACAGCCTAGGGCGCCATGAAAAAATAGGCGCTAGACAGTGGAGGTTTTAAAAAGTTTAGGTTGAGTGGGGATTTTGGTGAGTAATTTATCTGTGAAGAGAGGGTTTTGGAATAATTTGCGGGTGGTAAAGTAAGGCGCCTGGATACTGATAATAGGCGCTACGGAGAGGAGAGGACCTTTTTTTTTTCTTTGGTCTTCAAAATTTTTTTTTGGTGGAAAGCAGGCGCCTCAGGAATTGTAGCCTAGGGCGCCTCAAACAGTTAATACTTTCTTTGATGTCTATTGGTGCCTAAACGGTGAGGTTTATCGACTTTAATAAAAAGTACCTTCTTTTAAGTTTTTGTCTATAAAATGGCGCCCCCAGCTTTGCGATATCGAAAAAACAAAATAAAAAATTGAACTTTGACGGCTTGTAACTCGAAAACGAATGACATTTTGAAAAAAATTATATGAAGCTCTACCCTTATTTTTTCAAGTAGAATCACCCCCTTAAGTTTCGCGATCGATTTTAAATCACCCTGTATAGATTTTTACTTTAAGGTTATGAAATCGACTCCAAATTGAATTTGAAAAGTAAAAATAGCGCGACTAACAAAACGATATAAACAAAAAGCTTCAATTACTAAATAAATCTTAAGTAATAAAAACAACTCGAAGACATCTCAAACATAAAAAAAAATAAAAATGACTGCCATCAATAAATCATAAATTCCAGCAGGTTCTAGAAAATGTTATTATTCGAAACTGGCACAAAAGTGCGATAAAATAGTTAAGAAACATTCGTCAAATGCGCAATTTTGAAATTCTTCCACTCGATGATTAAAAGTGCACGTTGCAGACGACGATAGCATTATCAGGTATCAAAAACATCGCGAATGATAGTACATGGTTAAGTGGTTCAATCATACATTTTAAAATTCCATTAAAATAATAAAAAGTTAATGAAATTATGTCTTTTGGGTATGAGATGTTCAATTTTCAATTGCATCAACCAGAGCTGTCAAGTAACGCAAAAAACATTACTACTTTAAGTAACTAGTTACAAAAAGTAACGCGTTAAGTCTACTGTCCATGAGATCGGTTTTTCGCTCGCGGATGATAATTCAGCGTTGTGATTGGCAGGAAAGGCATTTTAAATTTGCACTAACCAATCACAAGAAACTCTTTGTTTGACCTCCGGACAGTGCGGACGTGCGTAGAGGACTACAAAGTTCTTCCCGGAGTGGTGGTTAGAGGTGCCGTACGGACGTTTTAACCTTCGGGGATCAAGAAAAGATTGACGCTAAATTGACGGCGTCTTTATTCTGGATCTAAGCGCTGTGAGCGAAGATTCCTATAAGCTGATGGTATCCTGTTTGGTGGTGAACACGAGGCATTTCTCAAACGGCGGGAAATAGATGGGCGTGCCATGGGAACTGTCAGTAGTGAAAGTGAAGGTTATACGCAACACCAGCAGCAGCTCTTGGTTTGACAGCCGACAATTTATGCATTACATCGATTGTAGAATTATTTTTGTTTTCTTTATGGAATTTCTGGGAGCTACGAGCTCGATTATCCAGATTTTTCGCCGACGAAGCCCTGGAAAGCATAGTCCGGAAGAAGGAAAGCTGGTGAATTGGACCTGAAGGGAACAAAACCAAGAAAAAAAAATAGAATAGAATAGAAACACGAATATATGCGAAATCTCTTCCACAAAGAGAATAGACAAGGATAGAGGATCAATCGCCGATTCGAAAAGTGGCACAATTTGAAGAAAGGGTCTGCGGGATGGCAGGGCATGCGCATACGCACTCCCAATGTCAAAATCGGCGGTATATTCAAAAACATTGATTTATTGAGTAAATATACATAAAACATTAATAAAAAGTGTAAAATGTGGTTTATACTGAAATTTATTAATATTTTAATGACTAAATATTGGTAATTTAGTGCTAATGGTGTATTAAAATCTATTTGGTAAAAGACTATTTTTTTTTAGATTGGAATAGGTTAATGTGGAAAAATGTATAGGTATAAATTTTAGGGAAATGAGAACTGAAAATAAAAATCTAAATAGAATTATTTCTTGAAAACTAAACTTTTATTGCGAGATTACTTATTTAGCATAAAAAATGGTACTAAATGTAAAGAAGTGTATATAATTTTAAGAAATAAATGAAAATAGCATGCTCAAACTTACCAACCAAATAAATTTTAGATTTATGTTGATCCTATTTAGTTGAAAGGTATTATAGTCTATAAGTTAATATTACCTACTTATACAAAAAAGCGTAGTAGGATTTTAGTTTCCATAGGCCACTGTGCTTGGTCCATTTTATTCGATATCTACATACTTGTTTTTTTAGGTATGAGGAAGCAGATAAGATTGTAGGTTTTAATTAACAATGAAAATTTAAGTTTCCACATTACTGGATACTTATTTTGAAATAAAATACTTTTGTAATAGAAGCTCAAAAATGCACGTTATTGCAGAAAAAAATCCTAATTCTAAACATTTTTTTCCACAAATTTTCAATATTGACAAAAATAAGTGTACTTTCCTCTTAATATAAATTTATATTTTTAAGATCTTTCATATACCTACCACTGAAAACAATTAATATCAAATGGTTAAATTTTTTCGTAAAATTAATAGTAAGTTTGCCTTATGGTACGAACTTAAGTAGACACACTCTATATCTTGGTTTGTACCTTAACTGGGTCAGTTATTTAAGTTTTTTAAGTGTTTAGGCTTTAGGCCTTTTTATGTTTTCGCTTTAGTATAATTTTTATCACAATTAATACTTTTAAACTGATCATTTGTCTGCCTTTTACAGTTCAAGCAAATTTTTTAAATAGAGAGTGACGCACACATAAATTCTCTATTGGTTCATTGTGCTTTTACCTCCAGCAAGATATTCATTAAATATATTTTACGGATGTATATAAAATATTAATGTATATACCTAATGTTTTGTTACATAAATAAATCCTATATAAATTGTTAATTTGTTTTTATTAAAAAAACAACGTAAATAATTTACAAAATAATTTATAAAATTAAATTTCCACAAATTTTTGTTTCAATAATTTATATCTATAACACAGGTCACACGTAAAATCAAACCGAATAAAACACAAAACAAATATACAGTCACAACAATCACAATACATCAGCCATATTGAACATGTGAAAGTCAAGAGTTTTGACATTTATAACAGCCAATAGCAAGCCGAAAAAACAACCTCCCATGCGCATGACGAGTAATCCCGCTGTGTTAAGTTAACCATCAAACCGGTGAAAGTTCGCAAGATATTTGGCTGATAGTATTGATTCAGACACAAAAATGTTACGTAAAAAGTGCGTACTGAAACAAAAAATTATAAATAAATCCATACTTTTAAACAAGCACGTCCTTTGTACCAACGTTAAGCAAGAATAAAATAAAACTTTGACGAGCTTTTTTGGTCGCTGAACACAATTACCAGTCGCAGGTGTGTGCCATTTCTTAATTGGTGGGGGTAAATCAACTGTTTCTCTCCCCCTCTCCATTCTCTTTGCTCTTCCACCGACACGTGCGGATTGCATACTGTTTTTAACAACCTTTGTAGTGTAAGTACCAAAATGAAGTACTTTTATCTTCATGATAATGATTTAAAAAACAGTACTTTTTAACGGTAGTAGAAAAGTAAATTAAATCATACTAAACACCTTTGTGTTTAGTAATCATGAAAAAAAGTCTTATAAATATAACTATTATAATGTCAATATTTTAGCATTATTAAAAATTTGTAGTAATTTTATTTACAAATTCAGTTACAAATCACGAATATTACTTGTCTCTTGCTTCAGTAATATCGGAGATGTTCCATTGTTCTCTGTGGCATTTTGTTCTTATTATTTCTTTGTAGCGCCCACTTGTACCTTGACCTAGCTCCGATTTCTGTTTCAGTTATTCCCTTTTCATATTGCTGCAATATTATTTATTAGACAAATTCTTTATGTGTTTTTACAGTTTGAAAGTTCTCTTGCACACAGAAAAAAATGTCTTGTTTTAAGCAAATACAAGGTTTTAAAAATATGCATTCTTTTTGAATAGTTGTGCTTTTAAACCAAGATTTATTTCTTACCTTAAAATAATAGTGGTTCTTAAACTGGGAGAAAAAATACTTTAATTTATGTCTTTAATGTAAAGAAATTCTTTAAATTAAAATATCCTTAGTATTATTTTAAGAATATCAGAATCAAGAAATAAGAACCTAAAGATTTATGATTTAAGCTCTTTAATATCTTAAATATAAGTTTTAAGATTTTAAACAAAAGAAATGTTAAATGTTTCTATCAAAATATTAATGAATTTTCTTTAAAATAATAGGTTCTTATTTTAAGAACCTATGCCAAAATCTTTAACCTTTATGTCAAAGAACCTATTTCTTTAATATAAGTATTCACTGAATTATGCTTTTTAGTACGGTATCAACGGTACGATTATATCCTACCGTCGAACAACGAAAGTTTTTTTATAAGATACACTTGTTATTCGTATTATTTAACTTGGACCCGGGACAGCCAGTTTGATAAGTCCTTTGAGGTTCGGCAAAACGCATCATCGATGGAGAAGAGAGGTCTCGGTGAATGACATGATAAGCAGGAATTCCTCTCTTAACTATCAAAAAGAGAACTAGTTGTTTATTTAATATAATTATCTTAATTAAATTAAATTTTATTTCAGTCTGTGGTATTTACTATCTTGTCTTAAAGAAATAATCTCTCAGTAGGAAAGCGCTCGATGTTTTTAACAGAATACATCGTTCTTTAATGTAGACCCATTGGGGTCACTAAATAAAATAAGGTTATTTTTATTACAAAAGCGCCTTATTTTGAATTTAGTACGCAAAGCTGAAAACATATTTTTTTCTGTTTGAGATCCTATTTCTTTAACACATATGAAAGTCACAATTCTCTCAAATTAAATATAAGGCTTTTGTTTTAAAATATCATTTTTTCAATGTGTAAGCTTAATTTTTGTTGTAATTTTCCTATGTGCGCAAACGCACTTTCCTGTTTTTAAAAATTGTTGCAATTTTTATGCAAATAAATTGCGCTATTTCTTTTGCAACAACCTTGCAATTTTGGGTGTTATTCTAAGCATTTTTAAGATATCAGTACTAAAAAAATTGTCACTATATAGTACAAAACTTGAGAAATTGATTTTTATGTCTTTTTATTAAAAAAATGTTTCTTTAAACATATGTCCACAATTTATTAAATATCTTAAAAATCCTTTAACCGATTTGAATAAAATTCAGTACACGTATTTAGTGTAATAAGGCACTTATAAAGCTCTACTTAGATTAAGACAATTGGATACAGTAGCGTCCTAGTGGGCACCACAGCCAATATTATTAGGAATAAAAGGTGCGCCACTGATTTTTATAAAGTTTTTATACTTTTTCCATATTAAGCAATAAAATGTGCAACTTTTTAGTCTCTTTTATTTTTTCATATCTGAATTTGTTTTTGAGAAAAAAATTAAAGCTACTTTAATTCATTTTAAAAAGTATCCGTAAGTAGCATAAAATAAAAACCAAACAAAAAAAAATAAACAATTTTGACCTTAGAAAATAAGGAAAATGACAATTTTTGATAAAATACACGACTGCTTATTTATTTTAAGGCAAATATTTTTTTTTATTTTTATATCATGTTGTCTTATGTACTTTTTGGAAGAAATTAAAGTGGCTTTAAATTTTTTTTCGAAAACGAAGCAAGATACGAAAAAATGCAAGAGACTTAACAGGTAAACTGTTAATTGTTTAATAAGAAAAAATATTAAAACTTCGTGAAAAGTCAGCGACGTACTTTTTGACAATTATATTTGCTGTAGTGCCCGCTGAGACGCCACTGGATCCAATAATCCTACTCTTGGCAGAAATTTGCAAGTGCCTTATTACATTAAATATGTGTTCCAATTTTATCTAAATTGGTTAAAGGCTTCCTAAGATATTTAAAAAATACCGAGTTTTTTAAAAAGTTTAACGTCTTGTATCTTAGAAATAAAGCAAGTCCGGACATATGTTTACAGGAACTTTTTCTCATAAAAAGACATAAACAATCACCCTCTTAAGTTTGGTACCGTAGTTAGGAAACACCCTGTACACAATTAAGTTAACCTACAAAAGCGTCGAGTGTTGGTAACATATTTACATAAATGACCAAAGTCGGTCTAATAAGGTCGCGACATTCGGCCATATTGCTTTGACGTGTTATGACGTCGCATCTCCCATTTTTGGCCATGATGTTTAGTGCCGGAGATATACAGTTTATTGTATTAGTAGAACAACCGTTCACACAACAGATTTTAATTATTATTAAGTTGTAAATTCTTTTACTTAAAATAAAAACATTTAGAATAACAGCTTTCAACAAATATCACTTCCAGAATAATGCAAAATGAAATGCGCAAATTCTAGACGCCACTGGATTGATCATCAGCTTTAATTTTACCCAGTCTTGCCAACTTTTCTCCGTGGAGTGCCCTTCCTTGCGTCCCCGTCCTCGAACTACCTAAAAGTTGAGGATGTGTCGCAACCTTATAAATATAAACTAACCTTGATAAATGTAAATAGAAAAATTATTTTGTGCATTTACTTTCATTTTTAGATTTTTACAAATTAATGATACATTTTAAGCGAATATGAAAGAGGTCTAATAAAGGTTATAAAACTGTAGTCCAAACAAAAGCTAATTTATTTTAAGAGGGCCATTTTTTGACGACATCTGGTACGTTTTCGGCCATCTTATTAGATAAGTGTCAACACCAGTGCCAGAGAAATACAGTTTATACTGTCATAAGAACAACTGTTTTTACAACACTTTTTAAGTATTATTAAGTTATAACTTCTTTAGCTTTAAATATCAAATTTTGGAAACACATCTTTTAACAAATATAATTTTCAAAACAATGAAAAACGAAAAGCACAAATTCAAAATACCACTGGATTAATCATAACCTGACAAAATATAATGACTTTACCCAGTCTTGCCAATTCCTCGTGCGTCCTCAACGTCGCACTATGTAAAAGTTGAGTTTATGTCATAACCCTCTCCAGTGACTCCTTGTTTGACCTCGGACAGTGCGGACGTGCGTAGAGGACTACAAAGTTCTTCCCGGAGTGGCGGTTAGAGGTGTCGTACGAACGTTTTACCTTCGGGGATCAAGGAAAGATTCACGCTAAATTGACGGCATCTTTCTTCTGGATCTAAGCGCTGTGAGCGAAGATTCCTATAAGCTGATGGTAATCCTGTTTGGTGGTGAACACGAGGTATTTCTCAAATGGCGGGAAATAGATGGGCGTGCCATGGGAACTGTCAGTAGTGAAAGTGAAGGTTATACGTAACACCAGTAGCAGATCTTGGTTTGACAGCCGACAATTTATGCATTGCATCGATTGTAGAATTATTTTGTTTTCTTTTGGAATTTCTGGGAGCTACGAGCTCGATTATCCAGATTTTCCGCCGACGAAGCCCTGGAAAGCATAGTCCGGAAAGGTGAGAGTGGTGGATTGGACCTGAAGGAACCAAAACCAGAAAAAAATAGAGAAAGAGAGGGAGAACTCTCTCCAGTATATACAGGGTGTCTCTAAAAGATCTGTACAAAATGCTTTCTACAATCTCCTTGTGCCGGAGTAAAATAAGAACGCAATTTACCTCAGTGAAAAAGTTAATCATTTGAGAGATATAGGGTGTCAACGTAAAAAAATAAAATGGAACCTTTAACATGCTGGATCTTGCAAACGATCAACTTTTCGACCAAGGTAAATTGCGTTAAAGCGTTTTATTTGGTCCAAGGAGTTTGTGGTAGCATTTTGTACAGACCATTTAAAAACACCCTGTATAAATTACCTCATCAGCACTGGCGATTTAGAAAAAGTATTTTTTTCTGGTGGCTTCTTCGCGATATTATTCAAAAGTACCTATATTTAAGAATAGTTTTGTTAATAATTCTAATTCGTCGATATATCGAAAAGGCATTCCCCAATTTTCCATCCAAAAGAAAAACGGAAAATCTATGATACAAAGTAAAACCAAGAATCGCGTATTCTTTGAATTCATTACGTCTCAACTCTATACCGTGTTCTTACCATATTTAATTTTAAATCCATTAATTCTTAGAAGTTGTTATGACGGCGACCATGTCTAAATTAAAACTAATACCTGTGTAATGTAACATAAATAATATGGCACACACCTGGATTTCTACTCGTTTTATGGTTCAGTAAATCGCTGATTTAAAACGGCCATAATAGATACTTTTTTTGGAATAAAATTTTAATAAAATAAATTTACTTAATTAATTCTACGTCTGGTAATTTTAACCCAATAGATGCTTGTATTTTGATATCGTTGCCCGAATTCGCAAAACCTCGTAACTTTGGCATTTTTAAAATTAAGCTTTTGTACCACTCACTATTTGACAATTAACGAAGTTACTAGGAAACCTCATATCTACAGTCATCTCTATACCAATAACGTATGTCCTAAAAGTTTTGGCACACAATATTTATCGTTTTTTTAATGCTGCGCTTGAGAGTATTTGGGGCACTTACGTCTCTTTCGATATTTAAAACCGTTCCTCCTCAATTCCAACGATATCGAAGATCTGTATTGCCTAGCCAGTCTCCTCGTTGACATTCCAATCTGGTTTTTGCTCTTCTCACCAATCTCTCTGACCTCTGTGCGGTAAATGCACGTGGTCTTCCACTTTGGGAGATTCAGACATGGTATTCCCTGCTCGCACTCCGCTATTGTTTAATAAATGGTTCTGCGTGAAATGTTTTCATTCTGGAATATTCGACAGATTTCAGCTTTGGGTATCCGCCCAACTAACTTGTAGATACTTTTTCTTATTTCTAATTTATGCGACATTTTAAAGCGAAAACTTTAAAAATAAATAAATCTCAACAGTACATAAAGTAAATAAACTTTTGTTTTCAAAGGCAACTTGATATTATTTTGTTTTTGTTAAAATTAAAGACAATGAGTTTTGTGCCAAAACTTTTAGGACGTACGTTATATAAAGAGGTAGAGTTTGTAACTTTGTGAGTTTGTGGGTTTGTTTGTAGCCGCTAATCTTCGGAAGTACTGAACCTATCAGAAAAATTCTTTTACAATCAGAAAGCTACACTATTCAGGAGTGTTATAGGCTATATTTTACTGTCATTAACAAAAGTTCAGATATTAACGCCCAACAGAAGTGAGCACGGGTCGGCTATCTTTAATAAAACTATAACTCTGTTTCGATATTGACGTTACTATTCTTAATGCGGTTTTTAAATTAAATGCAGTAATTTAAGAGAGAGAAACAGAGTTTAAAAATAGTTTACATTTAAAATTCGATATTAACGTTTCTATTCTCAACGGACTTTGATGCGGTTTTTTTATAGATAAAGTGATTTAAGAAAAAGGTTTATATGTATATTAATAATAACAAAAACATATACAGAGTGTTAAAAAAAAAGTTTACATTTAAAATTCGATATTGACGTTACTATTGCAATTGAAAAAAAAGTGTTTTATAAGAATTGTGCACAAAGTATCTATGGTTTATAAAACATATAAAGAATTGCCATACAGGGTGGGTCAAAAAGATGTTATATTAAAAAACCCTTAAAACTAAAATGAATTCTACCTATACAGTGTGTCCCAGGATAGGTGTTACAAGAGGACAAATGGACCAAAAATTTTTGAATTTTTAAACGTTTTTGGGAAAACTGGTCACACTGGTCCAAAACTAATAAATACAAAATTTTACTTCAATTGATATTATACAGGGCGAGTTATAACTTAAATTTATGAAAAATAACCAAGAGTCTTTACTCCTGATTATTAGAAATAGGACAAAATTGTATAAGTGAATGTTCTAGAAAAATTAAATTTTATGTCCAAATTTAAAGTTAAAAGAATAAAAGTAAAAAGTTATTTTAGACATTTTTAAAAACAAAAGTAGTTAGCACCTGGTCATTTTCATATTTTTAGTTATAACTCGCCCTGTATAATACCAATTAAAGTAAAATTCTGTATTTATTGATTTTAGATCCTGCAGCAGTTTTCCCAAAATTTCTTTTAAGAATTAAAAATTGTTGGTCCCAATTGCCTTCTTGTAACACCTATCCTGGGACACACTGTATAACTATCATCCAGAGGTTTACAAAATTTCTTAAATATATAAAGATTTGCAAAATAATTATTGGTATTTAAAAAATAATATACAGGGAGCACCAAACACTTTTTATTAAGTTTCTTATCACTTATTCAACGGATTTTGATGCGGTTTTTGATAGATAGAGTGATTTAAGAGGAAGGTTTATATGTATATAATAATATCCAAAATCTTTACGGTATAGGGAAGGGGAATTGTTTTACTCCGCATTTAACGCGTGCAAAGCCGCGGGCAAAAGCTAGTAATATTATAAGTAGAGACTGGACTATAGATATGGATTTTCATATTTTATTCATTTTCAGAGAAAATAGCATATTTTCGGGGTAATATCTCTAGTGCATTTAATTTTTCCGAAAAAATTGGAAAAACGGGTTTCTAAGTAATTTGTTTTAACAAATAACATGAACGAGAGTGGTTTTAAAATCCGAGTCGAAACGACGATTTTGCCACTTTCGAGAATGCTATTTTGTTAAAACAGATTACTTATAAAACGAGTATTCCAATTTTTCCACAGGAAAAATTAGATGCACGAGGGATATTTGGTAAGATTATTTCCAAAGTTAAATAAACATTTTGTTTTAACACAACTTTTTCAAAATTAAAGCAATAAGAAAAACAATTAATAAGAACAATGTAACTTGCAAATTTTCAAACTTTAATGAAAATTGTTTGGATTTTTTCCAGAAAAACTGCTAAGTGATTTTTTTCACTTAAAATTTATGTTTGACACACCAATTTTTGATAGCGATATTATCCATATATTTTCAATAATAATAAAAAAACAATAAACATAATCATCAAGAAAAAGCATGCTGATTTTTTTAGACTATTGTAGTTTGACTTTTTCTATTTTTATTGCATTCTTCCAATAGATCATTATAAGTATTAAAAAAATACGATACCTAACTGCAACAACAACAACCAAAATATGGCAAACAAATGTCAAAGCAGAGACAAGAATGAGACGAGCAACTAAATGTAAATAAATTATCCGAGAGAGAGAGATAGCTGCTGGGCCTTCGTTGTCTGTCTTCAAGGAAGGTAAACGCAGATGGCGCGTGAGTCGACTTTATCGTTTGCCCGCCAAATTCAAATTATATAGCTGTGCTATTTTTGCCCCTAATGTTAGGTACTTGTTTTTGTTTCCTATTAATATAAAATATTGGGGTTTAGTTCAATAATTACACACACCTTATTAAAAATGTCATTTATTTGGTTTTATAAAGATTTTTCTTTCAGATAACCATGTCAATATTGCCTTAAATTATCTGTTGAAAAGCACAAATTAAATATATACACTGTGATCACTAATAAAAGTCAATATTCAAAGTCCAATTAAAAAGTAAAAAACCACTAAACACACAATAAATCATAGAAAATGTAAACAAACTGTCCAAACAAATCGGCCATTGAAAAATATCAAAACACAAATATCGAATAACATTTCGGCGTGACTGCCTGCGGCAACGTTTGTCAAGTTAAAAATATTCTATTCATGGTATATTCTCTTTCTCTAAATTAGATGCGAGCCAAAAAGGGGACATTAAAGTTTACATGCAGAAATTGTAAACAACTTGGCAACCAGGGCAAAGCGATGATTGCTCCATCTACGATAGCCTGCCATGATGAAAGACAAAGACATATTTATTGGAACTTGCGTTAAACCAGAAAGAATTAAATACAATGGACAAATTGTTAGGACCAGTTACTCGTCTCATTGTTGTCTCTGGTCATAGTGTACTAAAAGGGATTAAAAAGTATCCAATAGAGGTGCTTATTCGAAGTCGCGAATAAAGATGGTAACTCAACGTTTTTTCTATATTCTTAGACATATTACAAATGTCTTTGTTTGTCAACGTCAAGTGACGAGCACAAGACGAATTAACAAATATAGTTATTAACCATATAAGTACCAGATACTCTTTTAACATTTCTGTCATTGCGAGCAAACAAAAAAGCCGTACCGGTTGGTACGACTTCAGATCGCAGATGAAAACTGACTAGTTCGTTATACATTTATAGAATTTATTGCTGTTTTTAGTTTGACGAGTTTTTTTAGGGACGAGCTGATGCTTTAACAGCTGACGATTAGCCATATTGTAGCCAAATATGGTGGAAATAATATTAATTAAAAAAATCTTTGTGACTCAATGGCGGCTCGTGACGAAAACCTCAGGGGTTTACAATTTTATCAAACCAATTTATAAAGGTACATTATTAGTTTTTTTATTACTTAGCTTACCAAATATCCTAGACTGGATCATTCTCAGAGTTGGAATTTCAAGTAAATTTACTTGTTCAGGATCCTAACTACGGGATTTTTTTATCTTTGGACAAACCACGAGGCTTAAAGCCTAAATACTAACGTACCGTAGGGTGTCTTAGGCGAGGTAAGAGGGAGTTTGTTGACACGGGACTTAAAAACCTGAAGATTTGGGGGGAATGAAAGACCTCCGCGGGCAGCAGGTTCCACAATCTAGAAACTCTGAGGATAAGAGAACGAACAAAGTGAGAAGTACTGAAAAGCCATGGAAGTACCTATAAAAAAGCGGGAGAGGGAAGCCTTTCTGTAAGTGAAGGATCATTAATGAGACGAATAGCTCTTCTTTGAATAGAATCAAGAATGCTTAGGGTTGTGGGGGACGCGATGCCCCAGATATGGGAACAATATTCCAAGGGAGGTCGGATTCGGGATACATATAAAGTGTATAAATTAGAAGCGGAAAAATACTTTTTGGCGCGAAAGAGAAATTCAAGCTTTTTTGAAGCTGCCGTGGCTATAGATACAATGTGTTTATACCAGTTAAGGTTATTTTCAAATGTGACGCCCACAAGATTGAAGGTGTCTTTGCTCTGTAAAACTTGGCCGCTCATAAATAGAGGATGAGTATTTGATGACTCTTTTCGCGACAAGGAACATGATTGTGTTTTGGATGCATTGAAATAGACGAGATTTTTGGCGCCCCAATCCAATATTAAATTAAGATCCTGCGAAAGAGATATCTGCATCGCTCTGCGTTTGTTTTCCAAGTCAGGTTTAGTGATGGGTTTAGGAACCTGAAAACTGGAGTGAAGGGTACTATCGTCGGCGAAACTATGAATGGAATTAGTTGTGGACGAGAGAAGGTCGTTGATGTGAAGAAGAAACAATGTTGGTGCCAGAACTGAGCCCTAAGAGACTCCAGCATTTACATCATGTTCCTTGTCGCGAAAAGAGTCATCAAATACTCATCCTCTACTTATGAGCGGCCAAGTTTTACAGAGCAAAGACACCTTTAATCTTGTGGGCGTCACATTTGAACGTAACCTTAAGTGGCATAAACACATTGTATCTTCAGCCACGGCAGCTTCAAAAGCTTGGATTTCTCTTTCGAGCCAAAAAGTATTTTTCTCCTTCTGGATTCTATTCGTCTCATTAATGATCCTTCACTTACAGAAAGGTTTCCCTCTCTTGCCCATCGTCGGGCTGTGGAGGATCTTTCGCTTTTTTATAGGTACTTCCATGGCTTCTGCTCTGAGGAATTGTCCAGCATAGTTTCTCCACTCACGGTTCTCAACAGAGAAACTCGTGGTTCCGCGCGTATGCATCCCTATACGGTCCAACTGGACAGGCCCCGAATTTCCAACTTTGTTCGTTCTTTTATTCTTTGAGTTTCTAGAATGTGGAACCTGCTGCCCGCTGAGGTCTTTCCTTCCCCCAAATCTTCAAGTATTTAAGTCCCGTGTCAACAAACTCCTTCTTACCTTGCCTAAGACACCCACGGTACGTTAGTATTTAGGCTTTTAGCCTTCGTGGTTTGTCCAAAGATAAAAAAAATGTCCATTTATAAATAAAGGTTTTTCATTCATATTATTTTAGCAATAACCACACCTATTGTGTGATAATTTGCGTATGAGAAAAATGCCTCTTTAGCTGCCGACAGAATCACAGTATTGTCCACTTTAATAAAAAAAAAAGATGACAATAAAATCAGAAACAAATACCTCTGTAATTCGATCTTTGAAATGTTTCGGGTACGGATTTAAAATCGCGTTTCGAATATCCCAATGTTGCCATTTTTGGCACGCTAGACTCCTGCATTGGAGCTTCTTCTTCGAACATCGCATTCCTGCTTGTCCCAAAGCTGGGCCCAAAATTCGTCACGTACTTCATGCGACTGGTGAGTTAATGTTGCAGGACTGTTAGTTTTTACATTGGCCATATTTCTTCAGTTCGTGTGGCAATGTTGTCAAATAACTTCATAAAAATTATTTATTAACGAAAATAACCACATTGGCCAAATTAAGAAGAAATTAAAGTCGGTCGCGACATTCGGCCATATTGCTTTGACGTGTTATGACGTCACATCTCCCATTTTCGGTCATGTTGTTCAGTGCCGGAGATATACAGTTTATTGTATTAGTAGTACAACCGTTTACACAACAGTTTTTAATTATTATTAAGTTGTAAATTCTTTACTTTAAATAAAAAACATTTGGAATTACATCTTTCAACAAATATCACTTCCAAAACAATGCAAAATGAAATGCGCAAATTCTAGACGCCACTGGATTGATCATCAGCTTTGATTTTACCCAGTGTTGCCAACTTTTCTCCGTGGAGTGCCCTTCCTTGCGTCCCCGACCTCGAACCGCCTAAATGTTGAGGATATGTCGCAACCTTATAGATATAAACTAACCTTGAGAAGAAATAAACTTAGTACAGTTCTAAGTTCCTTGTGAATTAGATAATAAAACAGTTGCCAATTGACAATCACTTTTGGTAAATTAACAAAATTTTAGTATCAAACAAATAAACATGTTGGACAACTAAAAAAAAACAAATATTAAAATATTAGTTTTTGGGTTTCTTCTTTAGGTGTTTACTTTTGTTTTAAAAGTTATATTTGTTGAAATATGTGATCCTAAATGTTTTTTTATTTAAAGTTGATAAAGTTCCAACTTAATAATAACTAAAAAGTGTTTTGCAAACGGTTGTTTAGTAATACTATGAACTGTATTTCTCCGCTACTGATTTTGACACTTATTTTATTTAATAACATGGCCGAAAAGTGTTTCTTAAGACGTCAAAACAATTTGGTGATACCAAAGGTTTTTTTAAGGAGTTGTAACTTAATAATAATAATAATAATAATTAAAAAATGTTGTGGAAACGGTCGGTTCAATATTTTAAACGTCTTTCTTCAGCACTGGTGTTTACAC
>JACEGR010001878.1:0-20000 GCA_014170235.1 Listronotus bonariensis
TTATTATTTATCATTAAGGTTCATTTCCCTTGGCCACATACTACCACACCTTTCCCACTAAAACAAATAGAAAAACTATGTTACAAACATTGTTTTTTGTACCTATTATAACTTATCTCATTATAATAACATTATACAACCATATTTAGTCTAATTAACTACTATAATATCGTTTAAGTCTATTTTTAGTACTTCACATTTTTACCGTCAATGTTTAAAAATAAGATTTACACCGTTTTCCTTAACAATCGTATACGGTCCTTTAAACGGAGTGTACCATTTTATTCACTTTACTATTATTGTTGTAGCAACACTTTTCCTGGCTTAAAACTAATTTCTTTACAGTTTTTATCAAAAGTTCTTCATTTTCGTTTGCATTTTGCTTCTAAAATATTAGCTCTTGCATCATTCCAAGCTTTCTGCAGTCTATACTTAATTTCTAATGGATAATTGTCAAAATTATACACGGGATCTATACCGTTTTTAACATTACTTGGGAATTATAAGGCTTTCCAAAGACAAGTTCAAATGGCGTATATTTCGTACTTGTATTTACGCTGTTATTATACGAAAAGACCAAAAGGAACCCAAGCACTCAATTATTAAAGCTCTCTGAAATTGCATTCTAAGATAAATGCTGGATAAATGTTTATGAGAATTCTCTAAAGCTCCTAAAGTTTCGTGATGATAGGCGGTGGAATTTATTTGATTAATTTTCAATAACTTAGAAGTTTCTTTAAAGACGTTTGACAAAATTCAGTTCCCTGGTCGGTGAACAATGTCCCGTGGAATACCATACACCAATGATAAACTTTTCTACGAAAGCCTTAGCTACAGTTAATGTTTCTTTATCTGGTAGTGGATAACATTCCACAAATTTGGAAAGATCGCATTGAATTGTCAAAATGTATTTGTTATTTTGCACGTCTTCCAGGTAACGGACCTACTAAATCTAGAAAAACTCTTTCGAAAGCCGAAGTAGCTGTTGTAGTGATTGTCATTGGTTGTTTAATCATATTTGCATGTTTATACCTTTGACAGTCATCACATCGTTTAACAAAAGCTGCTACGTCTTTCTCCAAGTTGGAGCCAAAAATAGTTTTTTCTAATATTTTTACACATTCGAGTTATACCTGCATGTCCACCTGTAGGTAGCATGTGATAGTCATTTATAATTAATTGTTTTAATTCATCATTATCAACGCGTTGTTTATCTTTATAACTAAAATTTTTAGTTGCACTATTTTTGAAAATATTTTTCTGTTTTCTTAAGTCATTTAAAATTTTTCTGAACGTTCATTTCTTAAAAATAACGATTTCCGGAATATTATTTTCATTGCAAAATTTTTCCAGATGTCCCAACGAGGTACCTAAGTCATACGTTGGTCGACTATCCTGGATTATATAAATAATTTGCAAATCGACGTCGTATACTAGTTTATTATTATTTACTACATTTTTCTCTTTTTATTACTAGCCAGCTTATTTTTTAAATCAAAGTATTCTGTCCGCGAGATTGGGCGTAGTTCTATTAAATTAGCCGGACGTTTAAGCTTAACTCTACTATAACTGGTTGATCAGGCCTATTATTTATAGAATCACTTTTCACTTCTAAACAATTTTCTTGTTTTTTATATTGTGCTCGTGTCATTACATTCATAATCCCATTTACTTTATCCATTCATGCACTTTTTAACTCATCAACATTTATACACACACGCGATAAGAGCATCTGAAGTTACATTCTCAGAACCCGGCACATAATAAACAGAAAATTGGTATTCTTCTAGAATTAATCTAAACTTGGTTAGTCGACTAGATGGATTAGATCATATTAAATAAATATATTAATGGTTTGTGGTCAGTTAATATTTTAAACTTTTTGCCAAATAAGTATGGACGAAAATGTTTTACCGCCCACACTATCGCTAAAAGTTCTTTTTCTATTGTACAATAATTTTTTCTCAGCACTGTTTAGTGACCTTGATGCAAACGCTACGGGTTTGTCATTGGAATTTGACAAAATCGCTCCCAATGCAAATCCGCTAGCATCGGTACATAAAATAAATTCATGTTTTGGTGAAAAAATTGGGATACTGTAAAATAGGTGGGTTAACAAGAGAATTTTTTAATTTCTCAAATGATTCCTGACATTCTTTTGACCAATTAAAGGCAACACCTTTCTTAGCTAATCTATTTAACGGATATGCAATTTCAGCAAAATTTTTTATAAATTTACGGTAGTAATTAGCAAACGCTACAAAACGTTTTGTTTCGTCTCCGCTTTTAGGCGTCGGGATATTGCATAACAGCCTTGGTTTTTCAGGATCTGGTAATATACCTTCAGAAGATATTAGGTGACCTAAATATAAAATTTCTTTTTCAAAAATTCGCACTTTTGGGATTAAGTTTTAAATTTGTAGCTCTAAGTCTGTGCATTACTTTAATTAAATTTTGATTATGATTTTGAAGGGAATTTCCAAAAATGCAAAGGTCATCTAAATAGACAAAACAAGCGTCATTTAACCCGGACATCGCTATAGTCATGAGTCTTGAAAAAGTGCTAGGACTGATTTTTAAACCCATTGGTAACCGTTTCATTTGAAATTGACCTTGATTTGTTGTAAAGGATGTCAAAGGCCTACTACTTTCTTCAAGTTCTAATTGATAATAAGATTGGGCAGCATTCTTGATACCATTCAAACAAAAACTATTAGTCTTATTAATGATCCTTTAATAACTTAAAGACTTTCTTCTCTTGCACATCGTCGAGCTGTGGGAGATCTATCGCTCTTTTATAGATACTTTTACGGCCTCCGCTCCGACGAATTATCCAGTATAGTCTCTCCTCTTGCAGCTCCCAACAGAGAAACTCGTGGTGCCGCGCGTATGTATCCCTATACGGTCCAATTAGACAGGCCCCGAACTATCCATTTCGTTCGTTCTTTTATCCCTAGAGTTTCTAGAATGTGAAACCTACTGCCAGCGGAGGTCTTTCCTTCTCCCCCAAATCTTCAAGTTTTTAAGTCCCGTGGTAACAAACTTTCTCTTACCTTGCTTAAGACACCCATGGTACGTTAGTATTTAGGCTTTTAGCCTTCATGAATTGACCAAAGATAAAAATTAAAAAAAAGTCTTACCCCTCAAAACAGAACAAAAACAAAAAAATAAATTTATAAATCTGTAAAGGAAGTTTTTTAAAGGACGAAATCCATGTTAAATATAATTCTAAATGAACTTTTAAATTCTTGTTTAATTAATAAAAAAGCAATTTGTGTGACCTAAATGTATCTTAACGCTTTTGAGATAAAAAATATTTTATATATTTTTTTAAATGAACAGCAATAAGAATTTACATGTCTATTTAGTGCAATCTAATCGCTATAGTTTGTCCAATTGACCCAAAAAGAAGCAATATGTTGGTTATTTTACGTGACCTTAAAATAATATAATATTTCTAGAATTTAAAAAAATAATAATATTTTTTTGAAAATAAACAGCAATAAGGAATATTTACAAGTTTATTTAGTACAGTCTAATCGCTATACGGGGTAAGTTGGAAAAGTATGTTTTATCTTCGATTTTTAAGCAGGACCTTCTTTCTTTTTAATTTGACTTAACTTGTAATTCTGGACACTCGACACATTTCTAAAATACTCTTTTAATAATACTTTAAAAATATAGGTTGTGATTTCTTATGCTAAATTTATAAAATTGCATCAATCGCATCTACTTTTGCTTAGTGTTTTTTTACGTAAAATGATTTTCATTAAAAATAAATTTTATGAAATAAAAACAAAGAAGTTTTACATGGTTAAATTTGGTAATTCATTTTTATTTTATTTAATTTTAAGACTTGGTAATGGCTAATCTTGGAAAATCAAATTTTACACATGTTTCCTCTTCAAATAAATTGCATTACTTAAATTTAACCATTTTAGTTCTGCCAGTGTTACTTTTAAACCGCAAATCTTCGTGCAGCTAGAAAATGCGCCTATAAATTTTAAATATTACGGGAATCCACGAGACTCGGTGTTTTATTACCGCTTTTAACTCTCGCGAGCCCGTCTAGGAAATGTGTTAATAGATTTTTATTAAAAAGCCTCTCGCAGAAGCGACACTGCGTTTGTTTGGTAAAATTGATGGACCCGCATTTTAATCGTACCCATTGTTAAAAGTTCGTGTGACAAAAATGTCTTTATAACCGTGTTTCGGAGAAAAAAAACACTTTATATATGGTGTTGTGAAAATGTGTCAACTATGTTTGTTAACAAAGCAGTCGGTACAAAGAATTGCGTTTATAAAAGAAAATAATTTAAAAGTAAAAATACGAAACAATATTATTTTCATAAGTGTCTTTTTTAACAAGGGGGAAATCTACCTGAAGCAGGGTTTGTTATAGTGCCGAATTTAACCAACTAAAACCACCCACTTCTTTGCCGTACGAGGTACACCAAAACTCTCACAAACATATTAAATGTAGCATAGTGGTTGTAAACATTTTATATAAAATACCATACATTTAATTGGGTGAGTTTATTATTGGGGAATAAAAACCAATCTTATACTAAAACGATTTAAACTTTTAATTTGCAACATAAATAATTTCTAAGTCAGACATTAATTATATTATTAAACAAACTCACTAGGTCAAAAGTGTCTAAACTTTAAAACAAACAATTAAAAATTTGATGCTTAAACTCAGGTCGCCCTTGGAAAAGATAAGTAAGAAACAGACTTAAAATCTGAGTACTCCTATCTGCGACTGCTACATATTAAGAAAGGGGATGTACGACTGATATACTATTTTCTGGTAAAATTTAAATATTTTGGTTCCTAATGTAGTTATTATTTTTAATAGGTAATTTTTATATAGGTATCAACTATATCATTTAATTAATATACTTTAGGTGACGTATTTGCTTAAACAAAAATACCTTGCCACATTATGTTTTTGTCTACCAGTTGGTCCGCGTTCTTCCTTTTTGTCTATTAAGATATTTTCTAAGATTTCCTTGTGGTCCCCTTATTTTTTCGTGTTTGATTTTTTTGTCTATTTATTTCCTTTCTTATAGTCTAAGAGCCAATATAAGAATGCCAGTATGTATTTGACCAAAAATAGGGTTTTGTACTGTGAGGCCCCTATACTTACTATACATAATATGGAGCGTCACTAAAACCAATGCGGCGAGCGCTCAGCTAAGACAGGAATCGTTTAAATTAAAATAAATATATATATATATATATATATATATATATATATATATATATATATATATATATATATATATATATATATATATATATATATATATATATATATATATATATATATATATATATCCGCTAAATAGCAACCACATGGCAAATAAAATAATTTAACGGTATATTTACTACCTTGAGTATTCAAACATTCAGCATAGGTGTAATATCTGGTAATATACATTTTATTTTTGTCTAACACTTTAAAAAAATTTGTGAACATGATGAACGCGCAATAAAGGACTATCATTATTGTTTTCCCCACCTTTAGCATGGTGAGAAGGTATATTCGTGTTAGGAAAGCTTCATTTTGTTGTGGTTTAATTGCATATCCTTATGTGCACCCCCTCTTAGCATTCGTAAAGAAACAAAAGAAACATATTTTAGTAACCAAAATCAGTAATTTCTTTGGTTTAAAAGATGAGGACTATTTTTGTTCTTTAAACAAGAGGATCTTGTTTTGGTAAGAGGAATCACAAAGTTTTTTTTAATTAAGGAATTTTTTGCAGTAACCCTCCCTTCCCAAAGGGATAAATACGTCCATAATATATTTTTACAGGCCAACCAGTTGCTTAAATAGAACAACACCGCATCGTTCGTAAAAACTACAAAAGCGCTCAAATATCTCCTAAACCGCTTAGGCTACGTTTACAGGATTTAATATATATTTTATTGTTTTTAAAAAAGCAAAATTCGACAGTGTAATAATAATGTTTCCAGATATCGTATTTTTGTGCTACACGTGATTATTTATTGTTTATAAAATCCTTCATTTATTTTAGTTGAAGTAAATTAGAAGTTTTAACTTTAGTAATATTCCTAGTGTTTTTAATTTATGACAACACTGCATTTGAATTAAAATCTGATAACAATGTTAATATTAGCGTTCAATAAGGCATTCCCAAGAACTCCCAAATATCGAATTTTGTAAGCATAGCTTTAGCCGTTTTAAAGATATTTGTATGTTGTATGTTACATGAATGGTGAACAATCCATAAGCTCGTAAAAGAAAAAAATAAACTCTTCATGTACTATTACCAGACCGAAAGCTATGTTGATCTTTTGTACCCCTTATCTGCCAAGTTATTTTAACAGGATAGGTGGATAAATATTTTATTAGATAGGCTTTACACAACTACAGTGTGTACTATGCAGGCACGGTACAGCCTTTACTATGCAGGCATTAGCTCTTACTACTGAGCCATAATACGGCAATTTTATCTAGGCCTTTGTTTTAATCCATTAAGTTATTTATTACACTCGCTGCTCGGACAGTGGCCAGTTTAAAGATATTTAGTTTCCAACATAGTTTTTGATAAAGGTGTAGTACTTTTAACACATACAGTAATAATATTAAAAGTCATTCCTCTTTATCTTTTGAATGAAACAAGATATCGAGGTCGGGTAAAAAGGTGTTACTTAAACTACTTTTTGGCATAAAAATCATTTCTGTTACGTGTTCCAGTATCAAGGGGACACTAGCAACTTTTTTTAATGTAAAAGGGGGTCATGTCGTACCTCGTTTTAAAGGTCCATTTATTCCCTACCTTAAGCTTTTTGTTTTTGAAAATCGGTCCAGCCGTTCCAGACTTAGAAGAAAAAAGTTGCTGGTGCCTCCTTGGCACTAGGCCAGGTATAGAAATCACTTTTATGCCAAAAAGTACTTTAGGTGACACCCTTTTACCCAAATTTTACCCGATCTTGATATCTTGTCTCATTAAAAAGATAAAGAGAAGGAAGGACTTTTAATATCCCCACGTATATACCTTCTAAATATTTTAAAAGTTAAATCTAGAGTGTCATTAATGCAGTAGAACGGCAAAGAAATACGGATATCTATGATATATTTTTAACTAATACATTGATTGTGTGGTATTAAATTGTCGACCAAAATACTAAATTACTCCTTTAATTTGTTTTAGTAACCCTTTGACCTGTTTATCTGTTCTAACACTGTCGAAAAATTAAAAAAATTGACCATAAATACAGTTTTGGAAACTTAAGACATTTAAAATACCAGAAAAATTTCAATCTTTTATTGGAAATCCCAAATCCTTTTTTAATACTAAATCATTGTCTGCCACATTCAAACAGACGTTTAGACAAGTTTGTAAAAGCTATTAAAACACTGGACTGTTGCTTTTATTTTTCTGGGACTACTTGATCCAAAATTTACCGATTTGTTTCATTTATGGCAGATTAAAAATTAAAAATTAAAAATATTTAGAAGTTAAATGCAAAAAGTTACAAATGATGTCATCGTATTCGTAATGCCACTTTCTATTTAAGAGGGTAAAATTACACCGGATCTCCCATTTAAAATAAGTTAGGGTCGTTTTAAGATAAAACAGAAGTAAAAATAAAGTATGAAAAAAATACACATTTTTATTTTTTACCTATGTTTCATATCCTATTTTAATATCCAAAAAATAAAAACGTTATTACAAACTACCAAGGGTGAAGCAAAATTAGTCAAAATCGAAGTTACCCTAACTTTCAAAACCATGATCGTTATTTTAAATTGTTCTTTAAAATAATTTTTGATATAAGCAAAAATACGGATACTTAACTCTTAAGAAAATTTTTTTGTCCAAACCTCGTAGATAACTAATATGATTTGATATTTGTTAACTTTTTATTTTTTCTACGTAAAATAAATACCAATAAGGTTTTCCATATAACGCGATCCTACGTACACACTCTCTACAAAATGAGCATTTTTTATTTTAAAACTCACTTGAGTATTCAAATATAAAAATTGACCTTAATAGCCTTCTCGCATAAATCACATACTTATATTCCGCGACATAAATCTTCTTTAATGACCCTCTGTATCTGCAAATACCTTTCCTTAAACTTTACTGCTCGCCTTTGATTTCAAGGAACGTTTCAAGTATATCGTTAAACGCCGTGTTCCGTCTAGTGCTCTTCCTTCCGAGCAGACACAAATAGACGAAGCGGTAAAATAAATCACCGACCGTGTCCGCCCCTGGAAAACATCACCACTAATTTGTGATGCTTTTATCTGCACGCTACGGAAAGTGCTAATGTTTTATCCCGGCTGAGGCGTCGCTTCGCGCCACGGACAACCCTTGTCACTGCACTTCGCGGGGAGAGAGCTCCATGTCGCAAAACATGGCGGATTTTCGGTCCAAGGTTGTAGCGTTGCTTCGCTGCGTTTTGTTTAAGTATTTGCTTTTAAGTCCTTTTACAGAAAGTGTGTTTCAGGTTTTATAATAATTTATAATACAGGGTGGTCGTTTAGATCTTGGCCCATTTTAATTGCGAATAATAGTGTGGCGTGAATTTTCTATATAAATACAGGACCACTTTTCGTCACTGGGGACTAATATACCATAAGGAATTTCGTTTGAACACTAAGCCGGCGGACCATAAAGATTATCTTTCTATTTTTTAAACAAAACTAACTCTTAATATCGGCTTAACTAAAACTTTTAATCTTTAAATTTAACTTGCTGGTTCGAAGTCTAAGCCTTAAATAACGTACCGTGGGTGTCTGAAGCGAGGTAAGAGGGAGTTTGTTGACACGGGACTTAAATACTTGAAGATTTGGGGATGAAGGAAAGACCTCTGCAGGCAGCAGGTTCCACATTCTAGAAACTCCAGGGAGAAAAAACGAACAAAGGAGGAAATCCGGGGCCTGTCCAGTTGCACCGTATAGGGATGCATACGTGCGGAACCACGAGTTTCTCTGTTGGGAACCGTGAGTGGAGGAATTATACTGGACAATTCTTCAGATCAAAAGCCATTGAAGTACTTATAAAAAAGCGATAAATCTACCACAGCCCGACGATGGGCAAGAAAGGGAAGCCTTTCTGTAAGTAAAGGATCGTTAATAAGGCGAACAGCTCTTTTTTAAATGGAATTAAGAATGCTAAAAGGGTTGTGGGGGCGCCATGCTCCAGATATGGGAATTTTTTTAAGAGAGCTCCAATTTGGAACACATACAAAGTGTATAAATTAAAAGAGGAAAATACTTTCGGGCTTAAAAGAAAAATCCAAGAGTTTTTGAAGCTGCCGCGGCTATAGATACAATGTGTTTATGCCAGTTAGGGTTATTCTCAAATGTGACGCCCACAAGATTAAAGGTGTATTTGCCCTGCAAAACTTGGCCGCTTATATGTAAAGAAACAGTATTTGATGACTCTTTTCGCGACAAGGAACATGATTGTGTTTTGGATGCATTAAAATGGACGAGATTTTTGGCGCCTCAATCCAATAATAAATTAAGGTCCTGTGAAAGAGATATTTCCATCGCTTTGCGTTTGTTAAATCTAAATTCGCTTAAACCTTTTAAAAAACATTTTTTTTTAAATTTAATCACCCTGCTGTAATTTAAAAAATGAGCTATTTTGGACATTTAAGTAAGTTTACGTTCATAGATTTTTTTTTGCAGAATCTCCCTTAACACAGCCCTGATTTTATACTGCCTTTACTTTGCTTAGTTGCTGGCGAAATATGGCCATCAATAAGTCTTTTTTCTTTTTAAATCGGTAATTGTACCATTAGCACTAAAACATGTTTAAATGTTTCCACACATCGTAAATCAAATTTCGGTTTTTCAGACTTGAATCTTTAGGATTCCCAAGT
Source organism: Listronotus bonariensis (assembly GCA_014170235.1). Classification (NCBI taxonomy): domain Eukaryota; kingdom Metazoa; phylum Arthropoda; class Insecta; order Coleoptera; family Curculionidae; genus Listronotus; species Listronotus bonariensis. Next base: position 9,874 of record JACEGR010001878.1, read on the forward strand.
ATATCCTCTTTTTGGTAAAGATTCAAAAATTAATTTACTTAATCGCTGTCACCATTCACTTTATTAATAAATTCTCAAGTATAAATTGGTTCTGCACTAATCAGACTAAATATTAACATATGTGCATCGAAGCAACAGCGAAGATTCTGGGAGCTGCTACCGAAGCCACTTCGCCGAATTTCGCGTCCTTTAATGTTGACTAGCTTACCGACAGTCGCTGGGAAAAACTTCGTACTACGACGAAGCGTGGCGAAGCTACTCTCCCACACGCTCCTCGTAGTTTGGCGAATGACGAATGTTCGCCGAAGTCCGTAGTGTCTGGGAGCGGCATAACGATATGTTCTAAACTTTGTGGTAGGGTCCGCGCGTTTAGTAAAGAGGCCACCGACGTCATCATTTTCTGCGCAAAATCTCCTCTTATTTCCTCATCTTGTAATTAAAATGTTATTTATTTTTTTATATCAAATCTTTAAAATGCCTACCTTCTAGGTAACGATACGAAGCCCTCGAAACCACGATTAAAAGAGAGTTACAGAAGATTTGGCGTAGATAATGATGACGTCGGTGGCCTCTTTACTAAACGCGCGGACTTTAGTTACAAATGCCCAGGAAATAAACAAATTTCCGTGTACGCTGAAATAAGCAGGGGCGCACTAAGGAATTCCATTGGTTTGAAGCAAATATATTTTTCAAATTATGATTTGATTCGACATTTAAGTCGTAGGCGTACGTTTGTACAAAGTGGAATAATTTTAGTAATTTAATTTAATAACTTTGAAATATTCTAAGCAATTTTATTCCATTTTCAAATCGAAACTACAATGCCGGCCATGCATGGCAATGCTTTAGGTTAATAATTAATAGTTTAAAAAACTAAAAAAACACGCTTTTATATGCAACCGAACTAAAAATTAGAAAATAATTTTTCATTAAAAAAATATTGTCATTTCATAGTAAAAAGCGTGGGGTGCATTTTACTATTTTTTCATAACTTTTCCATCATAGATATTTGCAAATATAATAATTATAACATTTAATATATTTATCACCCCACGCTTTTTACTATGAAATGACAATATTTCTTTTAATGAAAAATTATTTTCTAATTTTTAGTTCGGTTGCATATAAAAGCGTGTTTTTTTAGTTTTTTAAACTATTAATTATTTTTCATTTTTAAGTTTCTGCTACTCTTGACAAAATGGCGAAAATTTTTTTATGAACAAGAGTGGCAAATTTTAAAATTTTTCCAACAGATTGCAACTCACTAAAAAATTTCTTCTTTATTAACTAGCAAAGTTTGAAATTTTGCCAACAGATGGCCATCCAGGCAATGTTTGGACCGTTGCCAATATATTGCAACCCACTAAAAAATTTCTTCTTCATTTATTAGCAAAGTTTGAAATGTTGCCAACAGATGGCAACCTAGGTGTTGTTTTTATAATATAATGGAATTTTTTTCCTGGCGATCCAAAAAAGATAAAGGGATACTGTTTGCAGATTATTGCATTGTCATGTTTCCTTAATACGTGTGCAAAGTTTCAAAGAAATCGAATAGCTGGAAGTTGGTTAAAATTAGGCTCAAAGATTCCGTTCCATAGCCAGATAGTTACAACCCAAGTTAATAAAAGCGTGTTAACGGCATTTATTAACTGTTATTGTTCATAAAAATTGAACACCAATGGTGCAACTAACCCAATTGTGTAAAAGAACTTATTAATTTTTATTGTTCATAAAAATTGAACACCAATGGTGCAACTAACCAAATTGTGTAAAAGCTAAAAATTTCTTCTTCATTTAATAGCAAAGTTTGAAATTTTTCCAACAGATGGCATCCTAGGTGTTGTTTTTATAATATAATGGAATTTCTTTTTCTGGCGATCCAAAGCAGGATAACGGGATACTGTTTGCAGATTATTGCATTGTCATGGGTCCTTAATACGTGTGCAAAGTTTCAAAGAAATCGAATAGCTGGAAGTTGGTTAAAATTAGGCTCAAAGATTCCGTTACATAGGCAGCCAGATGGATAGATAGTTACAACCCAAGTTAATAAAAGCGTGTTAAAAATTATGTTTTATTGCTTTTCAAGCCATAGACGTATACAAATCGCGATACCACGTGTAAATTACTGTTCACACTTTTTACATATGATTCTTAAATAAAGTATAAACGTCTTAGTTTTTAACCCACTGGGTGTTAAAAATTAAAAAAAAATTGGGAGACGTCTCCCATGCATCAAAGGACTTTTTTTAACATGAGATGTTTATGGTTAATATTTTTCAAATGTACGCCATTGCACTTTTTTAAAAATAAACTTTCTTTTTTAATTCCCGTGTCTAGTTTAGGACAAATTTGGTTCAAAAATAATAAGAAATCATTTTTTGACGTGGCCGTTTCATAACAAATTCAACAATCAAATATGACCTTAATAATTTCTCTTTAATTAGATAGGGATTTGACAATACCAAGAGATTATTACGATTTATTGACGCAAAAGTCAAGAAATTATTTTTTTCTGAAATAAATTGAAATGTAAAAAAAAGTTTGAAACATAATACCGCATGTTCGTACCATTTTTTTATATATAGATATATTTACCCTAAACTGCTTATTGAGGAAAATTGTGGATTTTTTTTTGTGTGTACTAAAAATATCTTTTAAGACATAGAAAAGGTTCTTTAATTTAAAAAAGATAAAAAATCTTTTTAAGCAATAGAACAAACGACATCTACACTTCTTTGCAAATAAAATACATTTAATTTTCTAAATGAAATACAGAAATAAACCGCCTCAAATAAATTAGTTTTAAAACATCCCTAATGGGAATTAGATTTAATTAGTTAGTTTTAAGAGTTGGGTAGTAATAGTCTATGTAAAAATTTTACCCTATATTAACTCCTAAGAAGGTGGTTAAGCCAACTTATTAAGGATAAACTTTTTAACGCTAAAGATGACTATTTATACAGTTAAAACATGTCCGTTTTTTATTCAATAAAAACCAAAATAAAAATATTGGTGCAAGACAGTTTTTTTATTTACTCTACATATTTTTTTTTTAAACCTCGGGTTTTTAAAAACTAAGACGTTTAAGGCATATGTTTATATAAAGGGTAAAATTATTATTTTAAATTGGTCTGTCGAGCTCCTGTACTCTCAGTATATGATTTTAAAATTCTTAACCTAATAGAGCACTAAAAATCAGACAAAAAGTATATTCTATCTTTTTCTAAAAACATATTAAAGCAAAATCTTAGAAGAAAATTTTGCAGCTTGTTTTTCCATCAAGGAGCATTCGTTCGTAAAATCTAGGATTTTTACCAAATGGCAATTTATCAGTCGAAAGCACAGCTCCAGATTTGTAGACTTTAAATGTCAATATTAATGGTAAAAAGAAAATGTAAAAGATGAGAAATAAGTGAACTCATGATCCCCAATATCCTCGAGGTACTTTGTCGGAAAACTGGATAATATTCTTGTCAAGCTTAAATGTAATCATTTATACTAGAGGAAAGTGACCAAAAATGTAAAATACTGTTTGGTTTTTACACATTAAGTTGCATTAAAATTATAAGTTTAAAACTTTTTGTAGGAATTATTAACAATTGTATATTTGTCCTTTATTTTGTAAAAATGTTTAGTTACATTAATTAATTTTTATTAAGATTTAAAAACAAACTAAAAAATATTAATGGTAGCTACATATGGAATAGGCATCCCAAATATGGAATACTATAAACAGTAGACTGGGCCAAAAAATTTACTTTTATTTGTTTTTTTTCGATAATATATTTAAAATATTGTTTGCGGTAACAAAAATAAATCATCGTAAAGATTTAAGCCCTTAATAATAATATTTAGTGGTCCCTCTCCTTCAGTATAGTATAGTTGTATTTTTAAAAACCTTAAAAAGTTATGAGAAGCGATAAAACAAAACGTTGCTACAGCGACGAAAGGGCTTGCTCTATAGGCCTGTTACCCCTTTTACTCGCGAATGGGCATTAAAAAAAAGACAACCCCTCTTATTGCGTGTGTGAGTTTCCGTTTAAGAGAAATGCAGTTATTCCATATTAGTGATGCTTTTCAATATTTGGTCACTGTCGTCTACTGTTGTTGATAAGTTTAAAACAAATTACATTTTTTTGTTACAGAAAAAATAATGATATTTTTATAAAATTACTTTTCGATTCGAAAAAAAATAGGTTTTTTTCCGGATATGCATATACGAAAGCAAAAATAGATATTTAATTTTAGAATATTTTATAACACAAAATTTACATTTCCATGACTTAGTGGTATATTACGATATCAATAAAATTAGCTAAAGGAAGATTTTTATTTATTTTTTACCATTTTAGTAAGCTACGGAGTATCTACTAATGCACGCTACAGTTGGATTATTAAAAAATTATCATTTTGAGGTCACAATTTTTTGCCAGTAGCACTTAAACCTTTAAAATTGATGATACGTGATATAAAAACTAGGTCACTAATTTGCTTTATATCAAAAGTATAATCAGGCACTTAACTCTATTATAAAATAGATATTTTTTTTTGCAACTACACTAGGTTCCAAATTTTAAGTTAAAAATGTGGTAAATTTCAAAATCCCATTGACAAATATTTAATAAATACTTTAAAGGTTTCCATAGCAACGCAGGGCTTATTGTCATTTTACATACCACCAACTGCTATATATACTCTGTTCACTATAAATGGAGAAAAAACCTGTACAAACAATATATTTTATTGTTTTGAAAACTGCAGTGACCGAAGTAACTTACTAGGTACTCATTATCAATTTATAGTGGCCAAAGTATAGTTTAAAACTTTAACATCAATAATTTTGAACGGAAATTTATTTTCAAAGCTCTTTTCCTTTGCATAATAAATAACTACTATTAACTAAATATCTAAAAAAATAGTTTATTTAAATAATGTAGCTACCACACTTTTTGGGTTAACTTATTTGTGTAAATAAATTTAAGCAAGATGATTGTATTAAGTGGTAGAAGATGGAAAAACATATTAAAGCCAAATCCAATAAGATGGGATTGGTTTCCTATTAGAAAGCTTTCATTTGTAAAACCTATGATTTTTAACTCAATGGCATTGTATTTTATTTTTTAACACACAATATATCTGTAGAATTGAAATATTGGTATTTTGTCTTAAGTTTTCTTTTAACTTAAATATACTTGTCATAAAAATGGGAAAAGTGAAGTATCAACAAGAAGGAGGGTTGATAAGGGCCATTTCAGCCACTTGATGTGACAAAAATATATTTTATTTATTATTATACCTCACGACAAATATTGTGACGTGTACTTTGAATACATAGAGTCACTTTACGTCACTGGGAGTAATATACCATATGAAACTATTTCTTCTGACTACTTAGCCGGTGGACCATAAAAACTATTTCGGCATTTTTAACTAAACTAAACTAAATTAGGTAGTTGCATACCCTGTACCAGGGGTTGCCTGTACTGGCTTAACCAAAACTTTAACTTTTTACTTAACTTTGCTTTTACTACTTAATTCTTATGATTCTTTTTCTAATATATTTATTTTCTATTATAAGATCAACTAGTGTAGGTTAAACTTAATGTATATATACAAAGTTGAAATTAGTTATTTTAAAAAATAAACACGACTTAGGCCCTTTATTTTATGACGTAGAAACTCTTATTGTTGCTTAAAAAACTTCTTAGGTTCGAAAGATTATTTGTTTTTATTTTAATCGTGTTTTTTTATACCAAAATAATTAAATAAATATTTAAATTATTTAACCCACATACCCCTCTATACAGGTTATTTACAATTTACAGAGCGTTTTATTTTTAAAAAACCTACTTAAAAATAAACATTTTGTTTTTGAGACACCTTGTATATTTACCAGTATTGTTAATAAATTAGTGTTTTAAAACATTTTTATGTTAGTTTTTTTGTATTTTGTAAAGGGACAAAGTTATTTCGTGTGTAAATAGAGCTGGGACACCCTCCGTTTTTTTTAATTAAAGTAAAAACTCTACATACAAAATACCCTGTATACTTCTTACAGGGTGTTTCCTAACTACGGTACGAAATTTAAGAAGGGGATTTCTTATGTCGTTTTATAAAAAAAAGGTTCCATGAACGTATGTCCGGACTTGGTTTATTTGTCGGATACAGGGCGTGTATTTTTTTAAAGTCCCTATTTTTTAAATATCCTGAAAATGCTTATACGGATTTGGATAGCACACCTCTTTAGCGTAATAGGGTGCTTAAAAAGCTTTACCTATGTAGATTAGGATTACTGGGTTCACTTGCATTTCAGTGAGTACTACAGGTAATGTTATTGAGCAAAAAAGTACGCCACGGTTTTTTTTATGGAGTTCCAATATTTTTCCCCATTAGGCAAATAAATATGCAACTTTTTAGTCTTCTGTATTTTTATCGTTTCTTGCTTTTGGTAATTCTAAAAGTACCCATAAGCATAAAATAAAATTGAATTTTAAAAATTTTAACAATTTTGACCTTAATAAATAAGGAAAATAACGATTTCCCATAAAATACGCTCATGCTTATTTATTTAAAGGCAAATAATTATTAATTAGGTTTATTTTCTTTTATCATGTTGTCTATCGGTACTTTTTGCAAGAAAAAAGTAATTTTTTTTTAAATCAAAAACGAAGCTAAATACGAAAAACAATACAAAAGAACAAAAAATTTAATTTTTAATTGCTTAATCGGAAATTAAAAAAAAAGATTGTAAGCAGTCAGTGGCGTATTTTTTAATATAATAGTGGCTGGTGCCCACTAAGACGATACTTAATCCAATAATCCCAATCTAGGCAAAGCTGTACAATAATACATAATAACGTTAAATAGGTGTACCAAATTTAATTAAGATCGGTTTAAACGTTTTTAAGATATTTAAAAATATCGACTTTTTTTAAAAACTTTCGGGCATATGGGTATAGAAACTTTTTTTATAAAAGGAACCAAGAAATTATCCCCATAAGTTTCGTTAGATTAGATTAGATTAGTCGTCCGTAGTACCGTAGTTAGGAAACACCTTGTATAAAATAGTATAAACTTTTTTACTGGTTCTAAATATTAAAGTAAGTTTTTCAGTATTTTTGAGAAATCTCCAACAATTTAAGATTTTTTTTAACAGGTGCTTGGCTTTAGCTTATTTTATTTTAGTTTTGTATCTATTTTTATTAAATGTTTTAATTATTCTGTTTTTTGCTTTCCTGTTGCTTTTACTGGGGCAGAAATGGCCAAGAACGCTAAAAAACGCAAAGTAATTAGTTTAACAATTTAGGAAGTTTAATTGGGATTACGCAGAAAATGCTTTTAAGCCTAATTTGTTTTAAAATTAAAATTTATTTTTTTATTTATTAATCTAGATCTTCTGTGGTAAAATTATTTTTATACCGTATGCATTCGCAACAGTGTTTTAGAATGCAAAGGCATATTTTATCTGCAAGATTCATACACATTAAAATATTATGACATTTTTCTATATATTTTTCTTTAAGTTTCTGGTTACAGAGATATGCGCTTTTAAGAAGTTAATTTTTAAGTAAAAAGTTTTTTTTGGTGTATAACAAAATCTCCGACAGCTACTAATTCTTAAAAAGTTGCTAGTAAGTGATCTTTAGTCTTCTGCTTTTTAGAAATATACAGGGTGCCCGCAAATTATGGTGTTCAACTGCTAGGGTAAAATAAGAAACAAGTTCTTATAAATATGGGTTCGCAAATTTTGTTCGCTACACGATTATTTTACTGACGCGTTTTTAAAATGTAAAAAAGACGGTTTACGTCCTTCGCGCGGCGTAGTACTTCCAGCGTTCCTACGTTTTGGTGTAATGGGAATAAAGTGACCTAAAGGTTTAGGCTTTTGGTCTAAATTTTTAAGTAAAAAGTTAGATTGCTTTTTTGAAGTATAACAAACATTTCGATTCTTAATGGGTTGCTAGTTAGTGACATTTAAGTATCCTATTTTTAAGAAGTATACAGGAAGATTGCGAACTTTGGTGTTAAACTATTAGGGTAAAATAGGCAACAAGTTTTTATAAATATAGGTTAAACTTTTAAATTTTATTTTCTATTCTTATTTTATAGTATACATTTAACTAAATTTAGGCTAACAATTTTTTTAATATGTTTAATTTAAATTAATAACTGGAAGCATGCCATAAACTTTAATATTCACCTTAACTTTTTCTGTAAAATTGCCTAATATTTTAGATGTTAAACTATTTTTTTACCTAATAAATTTAAATAAGCAATAAATGATGTTTTTCATTTTAAAGTTTTGAAAACAAAAATAAAAAGACTGTTCTTAGGATAAACGTTTTAAAAGAAAATTAAAATATTTGAATAATTTTTGCTTTATCTGCAGATTTAAAAAGTGGTTTATCTTTTTTAAGCCTAAAATTATATTTATAAATTCTGTTTGTCTCACCTACAAAAAAAAAACAATTTTGTTTAAGCCCAGATATTTAATAAGGGTAATAAATTACCTAATGCTCCCAAAAACTGAATAAATTTTGACAATAATAAAAATATATGATTAAAAACAAAATTAAAATATCCGAGATATGGGTAGTCATATGTATACCAGAAGTAGGTATACTACTATTTAAAACATTTTTAAAACTAAAAAATGTATATACTAAATAGGATTTTCGCGGCCACCTTCTGCTAAAAAAAGGTATGGTTTCGGTATGTCATGATACCTTTGTAATTTGGAACTATGAATTATAAATAAAAAAAATGAAATTAAGTGTTTGGTTATACCTAGTATTAGTTATATTTTAATTTGTTTATTTTAATTAAATTATATCTTGGCAACGGTGACAGACTTGCCACCAAAACGTCAATTTTTAGTTTTCTAGTAACTTATTTTAATTTTTTTGGGTTTTTAAATGAGTTTCCTTAATTTCTTTTAAGGAAAAAATATTTGATTTGGCGTGTCCCCAAATAAATACCATCAATACAAATTAATACTGAGGTATCCTACTAACGTTGGAATTTTCACAGAAGAAAAAATACATAAGTTTGCACCAAAAACGTTTTTCGACGAATGGAGAATTAAAAGCGATTACGCAAAGAGCAAATTTTCTCCTTAAGGGGCAAATCATAATATTAGAAATTGGGTAGAGATAAAAAATATTGCTTCTTTCATTTCGGATTTTATTAATTTAAAAAACAAAATACTAAAAACAAAACTTTTACTTTCATTAACAAACTCTAACTTTACTAACCTGTGGCAACCAGGTTTTTTTCTAAACTATCTTCATAGTACTATGCATTTTTTAAGCAATTGCATTAGAACCGCAGGACATAAACCCAGAAATCTACCGAATTGCTCGTAAAAATCTCTATCCATTGATATAAAAATGTATGGGGTATTCCATTTAAAAAATACGTCAATTGTGCTGTAATTGTTTTGGTTTGGTTTAAAATGTTTTTTTTTTTTTGGTTAAATTGTTAAAAAAAAAATACACAAGATAGATTAATTCGTTTAAAGAAAAAACAGGAAAAAATAAGGCCCGGTTTACTTTAAAATAAATAGCCCTGTACAGGACATAAAACATTACAGTTAGAATGGATTTACCCATCTGTCAAACCATACTAATAAGTTCCAAATAGTTCGGAAACGGTCTCCAGGTGGTGATATTAATTAGCTTAAAACAGAAAAATTTCCAGCTAGTGTGAAAACATGCATCGCCAGATCGAACAGTTTTCGCCTGATGAAACAATGCATTGCAAGAATATTTACAAGCAGTAAAAAGTTGTTGTTGGAAGCTGGCGTTGCAAAAAAGGTACTTAAAATTTAAGAAAAAAGTTATTTATTAAATAAGGTGCTGCATAGCACAAAACCTTAAAGGCCACCATCAAATATTAAATTGTATTGGCCATCTACATCCTAACAGAAAATGTGTTTTTTGCTCAAAAGAAAATTATCTATTTTTAGGAATAATTATAATCTATTAAAATAATTATATAAAAAAATAATAGTTTAAAAAAACTTAAAAAACACGCTTTAATATTCAACCGAACTAAAACTTAGAAAATAATTTTTTATTACAAAGAGTTTGTCACTTCAGTGTAAAAAGCGTGGGGTGCTTAATATA